>WNGS01001478.1:0-17561 GCA_020271785.1 Procambarus virginalis
CGTCATAAGCTAGTTGTGCCATTTTAGGACCCAGCCTCTCCTGTGGAGCCAAGTCCGGTCGGTGCAGTGATTGCTCTGAGCATTGGCCGGGTTCACGTAAGTGTCGTCGGCCTTTTCACATTGTCGGCCCCATCCCATTAATGGGGCAATGGGGAGTGGCTCTCGCTTTTTTTCTCACCAGGCCCCACGATTCATGGGCATTTCGGGTTGTTTCCTCCAGCCTTTGGTGGCGTTGGGTGACTCCTCCTCCTTTGGTGGGTTCGAACTGGCAGGGCAGGCTTCTTCTCCTGCGCTCTGTCGGGTCATCTGGAGGGGATTGCTTGGGAGTGGTTGAAACAACAGCATCTCTCAGGTGGGTTTCCCGCCTGTTTCCAGTTCCAAAATGGACCTGCTGTTCATTCTGAGCTGTCCCGTCTGAACCTCTGGGTCTTTTGCCCCACCTTTTGGATGACCAATCTGTCCCAGATCCGGCTACTTTGGAGCCGGGCTCATGGATGGTGTCCTTGGACCTACGAGATGTGTATTGGCATGTCGATTCATCCGGGTTTCAGGGACTGGCTCAGTTTTACCGTGGGGCGACAGGCTTACAATTTTCATTGCCTTACTTTTGGCTTAAATCTGGAACCCCGTATTTCACATGCCTTACCCGGGTCATGGTAATCCGTTTGCGTCTCTTAGGCTTCGGGTTCTGGCTTACTCAACATCTGGCTGGTCTGGGCTCCCACCCAATTCGCATGTCTGCTCACCAGGGATTTGGCTCTTTCCCAGCTTGCCGGGTTTGGGTTCTTGGTGAACTGGAGAAAGTCCCATTTGGTTAACTCTCAGGTTCGGACGTAGTTAGGTCTTGTGTGGGACTCTCGGACTGCTTTCTTGTCTCTCCCTCCAGCGACGTTGCTGCAGCTGCGGTCCCGTCTTTGGTTGTTTTTGGAGGGCACCCGGGTCACTTGTAGGTTGTTCGAGCAGCTGTGTGGGCACCTGAACTTCGCCGTGCTGGTCTACCCATCGGGTCGGATCTATCTTCGCAGCTGTTCTGATTCCTTCAGGGACATCCTTTCCACCGCTCTCGCAATGCGTGGATTCAAACTTCGGGGGCCTTGCGTCAGCTGCTGCGTCACCAGCTTCCACTTTGGATTTTTTGGGGTTCTGTGCCTTGGAGTTTACCCAAGCCCTTGCTTGATGTGTTCATAGATGCCTCATCTCTCGGCTGGGGCCTTGTGACCGTGCTCACCAGGCCGGCCAGGGTCGGTGGGGTCGTCCTTCCCTCGAGCTCAACACGGCGCGGGAGTTCGCGCAGTGTGTCATTCGCTTCAGAAGGTTCGAGTCGCTTGCAGAATCAACATTCTGGCTTCATTCCGACTGCTCCCTTGTAGTTTATTGGTCTGAACTGCGAGGGTTCAATGAAGTCCTTGGCCCTTTGGGGCTGGTGGCTTTGGGTGACTCGTCAGCTGAGTTCTGGGGTTTGGCTCTCCTGGCAGTTCATGACTATGGAGTATCCAATGTACTGGCGGATGGCCTGTCGTTTTACTCCCCGTCTACAGAATGGATGGTTTGACGCTGACTCATTCCACTGGCTCTGCTGGACAATCAGGTGCCCAGACGTGGACCTGTTCGCGTTAGCTTAGTTGTGGCATCTGTCGGTATATGTGGTGCCTTTCCCCAACTGCGAGGCCATTGAGGTCGATGCCTTTCGACTGGACTGGTCGAGGTGGGGTTACCTGTGCCTCTTCCCACGTTTTGGTGTTGCTCCTGGCTCGCTGGAGACTTACCAGGGAAGAGTAGTTCTGTTGGCCCCTTGGTGGCCGGCCCGGCTCTGGTTTCAGACACTGGTTTGCTCGGTGTCCGAACCCGAGGGTTACCCACAGCTCTGCCTCTTCAGCAGACTCGGTCCAGTTCGGTATGGGCTGGTTTGATCTTCTCCTCTGCTCTTCGCATCTTGTCTTTTTGATACTGGTTTATCACCACTTGTAATGGTGATCAGGTGGCTTAGTGATGGTGTCCCACCTGCGAGTTTGGTCTCAGTGGCAGTATGAAGTTTCCTGGCAGTCCTCAGCACTTTTGTCTCTTTAAAGGTTGTCTTCCAATTTCTGATCGGGTTGTTTTGTCCTTTCTCCTCTTGGTTTTTTCAGAACTGTCATTGTTATGCTGAATACTGTTGCTTCTTAAAAACCGCTTCTACTTGCGTTCGGGGTGGATGTCAATCTCTGCTCCGCTCCACAAGCTTTCTAGGGCATTGTTTCACCTCCAGCCTGTTCATGCTTCGCCTGAGTAGTCCTGATCTTTAGACCGGATGCTTCTTTTCTCTCTTCTCCTCAGTTTGTGGTGGGCCATTTGGTTCAGGACTGTGTTTCTAAGACTCTTCTTCTTGTTGGCATTGGCCTTTGGGTCGGGTCGGGAGCTTCATGTCTCTCCTCCAGTGCATGGGGTTTCTGCTCTCTTCAGTTCTAGTGGTCAGTTTGCTCATTTGCAGCTGTCTCTCTTTTCTGGCAAAGAATGAGACTGCTGCTTTCTGGAGGGGTCCTTGGGTTGTTGATGCTTGATTGGTTCGGCTGGGGGTACATCATGTTTTGTGTCCGGTGGTGCGGCTCTTCGCCATTACTTGTTGCGCCACGGCTCTGTGCGCGGACGCGCTTTGGTTGTCCGGTTTTCCATTCTTCCCTCTTCCAGGGCGTGGGTCTCCCAGATCGTCCGCAAGATTATTCGGTCCAGCCAGCCTGCGGTCTATCCCCGTGCCCACAACGTTTGAAAGTAATTACCTATGTGTAGTTACAGGATGAGAGCTCCGCTCGTGGTGTCCCGTCTTCCTAGCACTCTTTGTCATATATTGCCTTGAAATTACTGACAGTTTTGGCTTCCACCACCTTCTCATCTAATTTGTCCCAACCATCTACCACTCTGTTTACAAAAGTGAACTTTCATATATTTCTCCGGCAACTTTGTTTCGTTAGTTTAAATCTCTGACCTCTTGTTCTTGAAGTTCCGAGTCTCAGGAATTCTTCCCTATCAATTTTATCTATTCCTATTACTATTTTGTACCTAGTGATCATATCGCCTCTTTTTCTTCTATCTTCTAGTATTTGCATATTTATGCCTCTAACCTCTCCTCGTAACTCTTGTCCTTCAGTTCTGGGAGCCACTTAGTAGCATGTCTTTCCACCTTTTCCAGTTTGTTGATGTGCTTCTTAAGATATGGGCATCATACAACTGCCGCATATTCCAGCTTTGGTCTTACAAAAGTCGTGAACAATTTCTATAGTCTTTCACCATCCATGTATTTAAAAGCAATACTGAAGTTAGAATGTGTAGCATAGGCTCCTCGCACAATGTTCTTAATGTGGTCCACAGATGACAGTTTTCTATCAAGAACCACCCCTAGATCCCTTTCTTTCTCAGAATTCTTAAAGATTTCTCACATAATTTATAGGTTGTGTAGGGTCTATGTTCTCCAATTCCACATTCCATAACAGGGCATTTATTCAGATTAAATTTCATTTGCCAAGTGGTGGTCCTTATACTTATTTTATCCAGGTCTTCTTGAAGGGCATGACAATCATCTAGATTTCTTATCTTCCCTATTTTTTTAGCATCATCAGCAAACAGGTACATAAAATTCTGTATTCCATCTGGTAGATCATTTATGTAGACAATGAACATTACCGGTGCAAGAACTGAACCCCGTGGTACTCCACGTGTGACATTCCTCCAATCCGATACATTGTCTCTGATTATGGCCCTCATTTTTCTATCAGGAAGTTTTCATCCATGATAGAAGCTTACCTGTCACCCCTCCAATATGTTTCAGTTTCCAGAAAAACCTCTTATGTGGAACTCTGTTGAAAGCCTTTTTTAGGTCCAGATAGATGCAGTCAACCCAACCATCTGTTTCCTGTAAAATCTCTGTGGCTCTATCATAGAAACTGAGTAAATTCGTTACCTTACCTTGAGGTTACCTTGAGGTGCTTCCGGTCGTCGACCAGACAAGGGAGCCGGTCGGCCGAGTGGACAGCACGCTGGACTTGTGATCCTGTGGTCCTGGGTTCGATCCCAGGTGCCAGCGAGAAACAATGGGCAGAGTTTCTTTCACCCTATGCCCCTGTTACCTAGCAGTAAAATAGGTACCTGGGTGTTAGTCAGCTGTCACGGGCTGCTTCCTGTGGGTGGAGGCCTGGTCGAGGACCGGCCGCGGGGACACTAAAAAGCCCCGAAATCATCTCAAGATAACCTGACCACCACGCCCGTCCCCCACCCCACGCCCACCTTTGGAATCCGCGAGGGCCCTGGCTCTTAGCTTTTTGTCCCCTTTCTGGGGGTAACCCTGTCGGCTCCCCAGAGCTATCTAGGCTGATATGCTAATGTCAGACTTTGGCATCAGTCATATGTATGAAGTTCTGTGGGCCTACCAGGGACCACGAGCCAGAACCTGGCCCCCCCCCTCGCAGAGGTACGAGGAGCAATGGCCTATAGAAACTCCCGTGTGGTTGGAAGCATTCTATGTCTGCCATTGATTGGGTTAGGCACCCAGAAAGGTAAGCGTCCCAAAACAAACCCCGATTCTGGTGAAAATTGCTACAAAAAGCCGAACAAGTGGATAGAACTCCCCAAACAGTAACGAGTATGACGTCTCACGTCGCTGCGCCGCTGTCTGTGCAGCTCCCGCCTCCCCGGGAGGGGGAAGGGGGAGCCTCAGACCCTGCACTGGCCATCCACACCTCAGTTCTGAGGCTGATGCTATAGTCAGTGGTCATGTGCTCTGGCTCCAGTCTTGGTCTCAGCTCTGTGCCTTGTGGCGTGGTGGCTGTCTTATAGGGGGTGTGCGGGCCAGGAGTCATTCTTCAGTACTTGGGCTGCATGCGCCTAGGATTACCTTCTGTAGGTGCCCAGTAAGTACTGCCTTTGGGGCTTGGGGTCTCCTTCCACAGGTTCCTTGGGTTCTGCCTCTGCTTGGTCGTTTACTGCTCGGTTTTCGGCCGCCCTTTGTGCGCTAGGGTGTTCTGTCTCCCTTGTTCCCCTTAGGGTAGGAGGCAGTTTGCACTATTAAGGGGTGCAGGGTACTGTGCAGCCTGCCTTACCAGGGTACTGGTAAGGGGGGATGGTTTGCCTTGGGTATTGCCCCCTGTGTACTGAGTGCTCTTCTTTATTCCGGTGGTACCCCCCTGCTTGGTCCCCATGAATGTACACGTCCCGGGGGGTTCAGTTCTTAGAAAGTTGTTTGGTAGACTTGGGCACTGGTTAGCAGTACCCTGCCTGGGCTTCCCTGAGCGTGAGTTCCGTCTCAGGACCTTGGAAATCCCCTCAGGGACGCGTAGGTCCGATGGATGTGACCCCCTGAGTCCTTCCCTTGCTTTGAGCGAGTTTGAGGGTTGCTCTGTCCCCTTGTCTCAGGGTGACTCACTGTTTTTGCCTTGGTCGAAGGTGGCACCTCCGAAGGTGGCACCTTCGACCCAAAGTCCTGCGAGTTTTGTTGCTTGTTTGTGACTCAGTTACCCAGTCTTATGCTGACTATGCAGGTGCAGGCAGCATGAGCATTGCAAGTTGGGTTCAGGTGGTTGCAACGCGCTAGGTTGTTTGCTCCTCGGAAGCCTCGAGGCTGCCCCATTTTGGTTGTTGTCATGGGGCTTGGGGAATGGTTGCTTCGGTTTTGTTCCCGTCCGCACTCCCTTGTTTTTTTTCCTGTTGTGGTTTAGTCTGGTCCTCCCCCCTTCCTACCTGCATCTGGATCCTCACCGTCTGTGGATTCGGGGTCGGGGCGAGGTTTCGATGTTCTTGAGACTTGGGCGGTCTCGGGGATTTCCCCATTCGGGGTAGCGACGGTGGCATTTGAGCGTGTTCCTCCAGCTGTGATGTATGGGTCTGCCAGTGGGCTCCCTTCCTTAGTGTTTATCCGGCTGCCCCGGCTTTTTCTTGTGAGGCTGAGGCTTTGGGGGAACAGCTCGGCCCCAGGGCTGGGGCTGGGGAGGAGCTGATTTGGGGGCCTCGGGCCCCGTTGGACCCCGCCGGGGTTTTCTACCCTCTGAGCGGGGCTTGCGGTTTCGGGGAGTGGAGTTTTTTCTTTCCCCCTCTGCGTAGGAGTTGTTGGGTGTCGGCCCCTCCCCAGGTTCGGCTCCTTGTCCCTTAGGGTCCGTCGGTTCCGTCCTGTCGGTGGGTACTATTCTCCGTTTTCTCACCCTTCTTCTCTGGGACGGGACTTCTCTGTCATGTTGAGGTCGTGTTCCCCTCGTATTGGGGTTCTGCATGACTTTTGGTCTTGGGGGCAACTGTGCCTTTCTGAGCCTTCGTGCTTTGTGCTTGCTTCTGTAGGATCTCGAAGGTTTGGGATGGTCTTTAATTACGCCCATATTATTGGAACGTCTGTTGTCTTCTGGTGAGGCTTACCCACAGTTCTTTCTAGGACTCGTTGGTCCTTTTGGTTTTCGGTATTGTCTCGTTCTTTTGTAATTATATCTTCTCTCCATGCTCTGTCTCGGCACTTCTAATATTCCTTAAATACTCCTAGTTGGCGCCCTACCCGCCGGGCGGTTGTGTGGTTCGGACCTCATGCGTCCTGCACATGGGCCGTGGGAGTTTGTTTTGTTATGGACGGTGTACACAAGTGTTGGTGTTCCACATCCTTTTTCTCTTGGGTGCTTCACCTCTCTCACTCCTTTTACCTCTCCAGTCTGAGCCCTGTAGATACTGAGGGTGTTCTGGATTACCAATATGGGGAGGACGCCTAGTTTTTCTCTGCATACGGGTGTGGGGCACCGCTTTTGCCTCTACCCTTCTTTTCTCCTGCATGTGCTGCTTTGGCCTTATTCCACTAGCAGTGCTCCCGGAATTTTCTCGGCTACGATGTGTCATGACACGTTAGTGCCTACGCTCTACAGGTGAGTTTATGCGGTTGGATGTCTCTTTCGGCCAGGCACTGGTTCGTGGTTTTTGGATGAATGTTGGGAATTGGTTGTGGCGTGACACGTTAATGCCTACGCTCCGCAGGTGAGTTTATGCGGTCGGGCGTCTCTTTCGGCCAGGCGCTGGTTTGTGGTTTTTGGATGAGTGTTGGGGATTGGTTGTGGCGTTTTGTTTGGCCCATTGTGTGCTTCTTCCTGTGGCTTTCCTTGTTCGTCTGTGTTATTTGTTACACGGTGGGGCACGGCCCCGTCTTTCGTGGTCTTATCTTGGACACTCACTCATTCCTTGACCAACGGCAGTGCCTGACTGAGTCCTTCCATATACATTGGCTTCTGTGTGTGTAGTAGGTTTTGTCCCTTTCGTTCCCGATTGTTGCCTGTCTTCTTCGTTCCTCATCTTCCTTCTACACTCTTGTCTCTAGCTGCTGGCGCTTGGGTTGGTCATTTTCTTGCGTTTTTTCATTTTTCTCGTTCTCTCGTACACATTGTTGTGTGTTTTAGTATGTGCTTCGGGGTTCTACTAATTCTAGGTTGGACTTTGTCCATGTTCAGTTTCCTTCTTTTGCACCGCCCCTGTGTTTGGTTCTGATCCTGAGTTTTTGTCTTCTCCTTGTTTGGTGCTTGCAGCTTCTGAGTTGCCCTGTATGCAGGTGGATGTAGCTTCCGTTCTTCCTCTCCTGCCCCTGCAGTTTCTTTTCGTTGGGCCGGGAGGTGCTAGGTTTCAGACCCTGGCTCCGGCCTTATTCTTTGTGTTCCTTTTCAGGCGGTGTGTGTTTTCATTTTCGTGCTGTTCACGTCCTGGTTTGTTCTTCTCATACCTTCCTCGGTATTGCGTGTTTCGTTCTGCCCTGTCGGAGCTGCGTTTGCCACTCCTGTGGGTTTGCGGTGTCCCTATTTTTGCTTTGGGTTTCGGTTCATGGTGGTCGCTTCTTCGTTGGCCTCGGCCTGGGCCCTGGCTCTTCATTTTTCATCGCGATTTTGTCCTTTCTGCTCGGTTGGTTCTTTCCTGGCTTGCTGGGTTTGAGTTCCTGGTTTCCTGGCTTACTCTGCCAGTTGGCATTTTCACGATCTTGCAGTGTCCCTTCTCACAAGTCTTGTGTCGGAACCACATTATTTCTGACCTCCTGGCAAGCTCGCTAGCATTGGGAAGTTTTCTGTACAGCAGACATTCCATCTGGTTCCTTGCTTGCCAGCTTGGGTTTCCGGCTCTGCTTGCCCGGTGTTCGCACCCGAGGTTTTCCCGCGGCTCCGCCTCTTCCTATGCTCGATCGGTCCATGGTGGGGCTGGTTTGGTTCTGCCTCGAGTCTCACCATGTGTTGGCTTTGTTGATGGTGTCCCACCTGCGTGCTTCGTCTCGGCGGCAGTGTGGTTTTTTTTCGTGGTCCTTCCTTTTTGTCCGTTAGTATGTTTCCTGCATTTTGTTGGCAGGATCTTGTCCTTCTCTTGTGGAGGTTCAGGGCCGTCATCTTGCCACAAACTGTTGCCTTGTCTCGTGCGATGCTGGTGGAGCCACTCTGGGTTGCTTCAGTTTTAGTGTTCCCTCTGCACCAATTCGCAAGCTGTCTCTCGTGTGCTTCACCTCTGGCCTGCTCTTGCGCCGTTTGAGCTGTCCTGGTTCTTAGATTGGGTGCTCTCTTCTCTTCTCCTCATTTTGTTGTGGCCCCTTTGGTTCTGGGTTGATTTCCTTGACTCTTTTCATGTTGGCATTGGCCTCTGGGGATCAGGTCGGGGTGCTTCATGCTCTCCTCCGGCGCCAGGGTTTCGACTCTTTTGGTCCTTGTGATAGATTTGTTCGCTTGCAGCCGTCTCCTTTTCTGGCGATAACTGACATGGCTGCTTTCCGGAAGGGTCCTTGGGTTGTTGATGCTTGGTTGGTCTGGCCAGGGGTGCATCTTGTATTGTGTTCAGTTGCGGGGATTCGCCGTTCTTTCTCTGTCACGGCTGCGTGACCTTCGTCGCGCTTTGGGTTGTTCCGGTTTCCCTTCTTCCCTGTTCCAGGGTGCAGTTCTCTCGGGTCGTCCGCAGGGTAGTTCGGTCCAACCAGCCTGCTGTCTATCCCTGTGCCCATGTTGTTCATAGGTTGGCTATGCGTTCCTTCAGTGATGTTTCTGGGCCTTGTCGGGCCTTGTGTGGCCTTGGGTTGGTAGTTGCAGTCTTTTGTCTCTGCTTCTCGTTGGGGTGTGAGCGACTTCCGCCTCCCGGGTTAGGTCCCTCTTGTTTTCCTCTTTGGGTAGATAGCTCCGGGGAGCCAATGGGGCTCTCCTCAGAAAACCAGCGCTTAATGTAATGAAACACCATTTTCTGGGTGAGTCCCGGAGGCTCCCTGGCAAAGGGTCGGCAGTTTTTCGCATATTTTTGATATCCAGCCTCAGAATTGGGGTGTGGATGGCCAGTGCAGGAGTCTGGGGCTCCCCCTTCCCCCGCCCTGGGATGGGGAAGCTGCACAGACTGCGGCGCGGTGACGTGAGACGTCCTACTCGTTTGCTTGTTTCTGTTTGGGGAGTTCTATACACTTGTTCAGCTTTTTGTAGCAATTTTCACCAGAATCAGAGTTTGTTTTGGGACGCTTACCTTTCTGGGTGCCTAACACGGTTAATGGCAGACATAGAATGCTTCCAACCACACGGGGGTTTCTATAGGCCATTGCTCCTCGTGCCTCTGTGAGGGGGGCCAGGTTCTGGCTCGTCGTCCCCAGTAGGCCCACAGAACTCCATACACATGACTGATGCCAAAGTCTGACATTAGCATATCAGCCTGGATAGCTCCGGGGAGCCTCCGGGACTCGCCCAGAAAATGGTGTTTCACTGCATTCAATGCTGGTTTTTTTGTCCGTTGTTGGTTTGCAGAGTCTATGGTGGTGCATTTTCTGCAGGCGGCTTCGTCTAATTGCCGGTCTATGTCGGACTTGTTGGTTCTCCAGGGGTCCCTTGGTGGTCCTGCCTGGAAGGGTCGTGCCAAGGCTGGAGGTTCCTTCAGTCATCATAGGCCATTGGTGCCAGATTCAGGACTGGCCCCTCCTGTAGAGCATCTGGACATCTGGTCAGCGAAGGGTTTGCTCTTGAGTGTCAGTTGGGATCTCGTAAGGGTCGTCGGCCCTTTCGCAGTTCGCCCTGTAGATGGGGCAATGGGGGAGAGGGTCGTGCTGTTTGCACTCGCCTGGTCCCACGATTCATGGTCACTTTCGGTTGTTTACTCCGGCCTGCGATCGCATTGGGTGGCTCCTCCTCCATCAGTGTGTTCTTGGCTGGCAGGACAAGGCTCTTTTCCTGCGCTCTGTCAGGTCATTCTGGAGTGGGTACGCTTGGGCGTGGACAAAAAGACCCTCAGGTGGGTTTCCCCACCTGTTTACAGTTCCAAAATGGGACTGTGCAGACCTGAGGTTCATTCTGGACTTGTACCATCTGAATCTCTGGATCTTTTGCCCCTCCTTTCGGATGACTACTCTGTCCCAAGTCCAGCTGCTTTTGGAGTCGGGCGCTTGGATGGTGTCCCTGGACCTCCGGGACGTGTATTGCATGTCCCGATTCATCTGAAGTTTAGGGACTGGCTTGGTTTTGTCGTGGGGCAGTGAGCTTGCTGCTTTCGTTGCTTTCCATTTTGCCTGAATCTGGCATCTTGCATTCTCACACACCTTACTCGGGTTGTGGTGACCCGTTTGCGTCTGTTAGGGGTTCGGGTTCTGGCTTACCTTAACGACTGGCTGGTCTGGGCTTCCAGCCAGTCCACGTTTCTGCTCGCCAGGGATTTAGTTCTTTCCCAGCTCGCCAGGTTCGGGTTCTTGGTGAACTGGAGGGAGTTCCACTTGGTTCCCTCTCAGGTTCGGATTTGGCTGGGTCTTGTGTGGGACACTCAGACTACTGCCTTGTGTCTCCCTCCAGCGGCGTTGCTGCAGCTGCGGTCCTGCCTTCATCTGTTTTTGGAGGGCTCCCTGGGTCACTTGTCGGTTATTTGAGCAGCTGTGTGGGCATCTGAACTTCGCCGTGCTGGTCTACCCGTCGGGTCGGATCTGGCTTAAGTGGCTGTTCTTGGTCCTTCAGGGACATCCCTTCCGCTACTCTTGTAGGTTGGCTATCCGAACCTAGACTAGTCTGGGTTCGGATTCTGGGGACTTTGCGTCGCCGGCTTCCTCTTCAGACCTTTCAGGGTTCAGTGCCGTGGCACCTACCCAAGCCCTGATTCAATGTGTTCACAGAAACGTCGTCTCTAGGCTGGGGTTTTGTGACCAGTGCTCACTAGTCCAGCCAGGGGCGGTGGGGTCCGTCTTTCCGTTGGGCTCACAGCACAGTGTGGGAGTTCGCGCCAGTGTGGTATTCGCTTTGGAGGGTTTGGGTCACTTGCTGATTAACGATTCGGCTCCATTTTGACTACTCCCTGGTGGTTCAATGCCTGACCTGAGGGGGGTTCGATGTGGTCCTTGGCTCTTTGAAGCTGGTTGCTTCCGGTGACTCGTCTGCTGAGTTCTCAGGGTTTAGCTCTTCTGGTGGCTCACGTTCAGGGAGTGTCCAACGTTCTTGTGGACGGCCTGTCCCGGTTCATTGCCCTTTTCACGGAATGGACGGTCAACGCCGACTCGTTCTCTTGGCTCTACCAGATGTATGAGCGCCTGGAGGTGAACCTCTTTGCATCGGCGTGGTCGAGGTGTCTCCTGGTATATATGGCGCCTTCCCCGACAGGGAGGCTGTCAGGGTCGATGCCTTTTGGCTGAACTGGTCGAGGTGGGGTTACCTGTACCTCTTCCCACCAGTTTGGTTGTTGCTCCAAGTCCTGGCTCGCTCGGAGACTTACCAGGGGAGAGTAGTTCTGTTGGCCCCGTGGTGTCCGGATCAGCCTTGGTTTCAGGTACTGCTTGCTCAGTTTCCGAACCTGGGGAGTCTTCTCGCGGCTCCGCCTCCTTCAGCAGATTGGTCCTGTTTTTAGACCAGGTGTTCTCTTTTTTTCTCTTCTCCTTGGTTTGTGGTGGCCTCTTCAGTTCAGGACTGCATTTCTAAAGTTCTTTTCTTGTTGGTGTTGGCCTCTGGGGGTCGGCTCGGGGAGCTTCATGCTCTCTTCCGGCGCAGGGGTTTCTGCTCTTTCGGTCTTGGTTGACGGTTTGTTCGGTTGCAGCTGTCTCCTTCTTTTCTGGCGTAGAATGAGAAGGTGGCCTTCCAGAGGGGCCTTTGGGTCATTGATGCTAAGTTGGTCAGGCTGGGGTTACATCATGTGTCGTGTCCGGTTGCGGCTCTTCTCCATTATCTGCACCCTTTGGCTTTTGTGGCTGGGGATGCGCTTTGGAGTTGATCTGGTTTTCCTCGTTCCCTGTTCCAGGGCTCGGGTCTCTCAGGTCGTCTGCAAGGTTATCAAGTCTAGCCAGCCTGTGGTCTTCCCTCATGCCCATGACGTTCGTAAGTTTGCTGCTTCGGCTGCTGTGTTCGGCAACATGTCTTGGCCTGACATTCTGCCGTGGGGGTATCAACCAGGAATCCACCAGGTTTTGGAGGTCGAACAGGGTCCTGGCCTCCCATTATCAGGTCAATATTCTTGGTCCTGGTCATTCGTGTGACTTTGGGTCGCAGGTTACAGCCAGTGGTCTCGCCTTCGAGTTGAGGTGTATATGGCGGCCGCCTCGTGGGCAAGTCCCTCTTTTACTTGTCTTTGGTTATGTAGTTACAGGGAGCCAGCTGGGCTCCCCACAGAAAACCAGCCTTGAATGTAATGAAACAGCATTTTCTGGGTGAGCCCCAGGGGTTCTCAGGCACCCTTCGTCCCTCCTGTCGGCAGTTTTCGTTTTTGATGCTCAGCCTCTGAAATAAGGTGTGTGTTGCCAATGCGGGGGGAGGGGGTCTGGGTCCCCTGTCCCCCTCCCTGGAAGGGGAGAGCTGCATGGGCAAGCGGGGCGGCGGCGGTGTGTGATGTTTTGCTTGTTTCTTTAAGTTTGGGGAAGTTCTGCCTTTCTGTTTGGTTTTTCTTAACGTAGTCTGTTTTGTCATTGCCACCTTTCTGGGTGCCTAATCCCAGTCGATGACAGACATGAAATACTCCCAAACACATGGTGGGTTTCCGTAGGCCATTGCTTCCTGTGCTGGTCAGGTTCTGGTTCGTGGTCCCCGGTAGGCTGAACTCCATTGACTGATGCCCCAGACTAATATAGCGTATATCAGTCCAATATCTCCAGGAAGCCTCTGGGGCTCACCCAGAAAATGGAGTTTTATTACATTCAATGCTGATTATTTGTTTTTTGTTTTTGCTAATTATGCTGTTTTACCTTAGTGTCTGTGACATGTTCTGTTAATATGGTACTTTAATTATTGCTTACAGAGGAACTGAGTGAGCCAGAAGTGAATGGGACTTCTGCATCAATATCTGGTATGTCTCACTCTGAGAGTGATTCATCATCAGTATCATCACTTGGGGAGGAGTTTTATGATCACTTGGTAGTTTTGAAGGGAAAGTTTCAAACACTTACTGAACAACTGGTGGAATGTGTTCAAGAGAGGTAAGATCCCATGACAATCGGTAATTAATGGTTAAAAGATATTCTACACGCATACATTGATGGGCTTTGGTTGTTCCGAACTGTTTTATTGTAATAACAACTACTATTGTATAGATTATTGATTAAAAATTGTCTGTAGTGGACCCTTACCCTGCATGGGTTTAGTGGATGCAATAATTCAGACAGAAAATGTTATTTGTACCACTGTGTGTGTGTGTGTGTAGTGTTGTTTCAGTCATCTGCAGTTACCCGAGTGTGTGTTGAGGCAAGGCCAGCCATGTACTAGTTACCCGAGTGTGTGTTGTGGCAAGGCCAGCCATGTACTAGTTGTTGTCCGAGTGTGTGTTGTGGCAAGGCCAGCCATGTACTAGTTGTCCGAGTGTGTGTTGTGGCAAGGCCAGCCATGTACTAGTTGTCCGAGTGTGTGTTGTGGCAAGGCCAGCCATGTACTAGTTGTCCGAGTGTGTGTTGTGGCAAGGCCAGCCACGTACGGGTTGTCCGAGTGTGTGTTGTGGCAAGGCCAGCCATGTACTAGTTGTTGTCCGAGTGTGTGTTGTGGCAAGGCCAGCCATGTACTAGTTGTTGTCCGAGTGTGTGTTGTGGCAAGGCCAGCCATGTACTAGTTGTTGTCCGAGTGTGTGTTGTGGCAAGGCCAGCCATGTACTAGTTGTCAGAGTGTGTGTTGTGGCAAGGCCAGCCATGTACTAGTTGTCCGAGTGTGTGTTGAGGCAAGGCCAGCCATGTACTAGTTGTCCAAGTGTGTGTTGAGGCAAGGCCAGCCATATACTAGTTGTCCGAGTGTGTGTTGTGGCAAGGCCAGCCATGTACTAGTTGTCCAAGTGTGTGTTGAGGCAAGGCCAGCCATGTACTAGTTGTCAGAGTGTGTGTTGTGGCAAGGCCAGCCATGTACTAGTTGTCAGTGTGTGTGTTGAGGCAAGGCCAGCCATGTACGAGTTGTCCGAGTGTGTGTTGTGGCAAGGCCAGCCATGTACTAGTTGTCCAAGTGTGTGTTGAGGCAAGGCCAGCCATATACTAGTTGTCCGAGTGTGTGTTGTGGCAAGGCCAGCCATGTACTAGTTGTCCAAGTGTGTGTTGAGGCAAGGCCAGCCATGTACTAGTTGTCCGAGTGTGTGTTGTGGCAAGGCCAGCCATGTACTAGTTGTCCGAGTGTGTGTTGAGGCAAGGCCAGCCATGTACGGGTTGTCCGAGTGTGTGTTGTGGCAAGGCCAGCCATGTACTAGTTGTCCAAGTGTGTGTTGAGGCAAGGCCAGCCATGTACTAGTTGTCAGAGTGTGTGTTGTGGCAAGGCCAGCCAACATACAAGGACTGAAAACAAGAACAAACAATAAAGTACAGTTCATAAATGGCCTCCTCACGGAGTCAAATGCAGTATTTGGAGCTTTCACGGAAACCCATGCAGGGGAATTGTTGGACAGTGACATTTGGATTCCAGGATATAACCTATACAGGTGTGATAGGAAAATTAGGTCACATGGAGGAGTGGGTCTGTATATTAGGGAAGACCTTGTGTGCTCGGAGCTCCTTAACGTTACAAATGAGGTGGTGGAGGTACTGGGATTAAAAATAGAGAAAATAAATTTAGTGATTATTCTAATATACAAACCGCCAGATGCAACGGCTGAGGAATTCACAGAACAGATAAACAAAATAGAGAATAGCCTTGATAATTTGGAGAACCCAATACCTGATATTATCTTCCTAGGTGACTTCAACTTGCCTAGTCTCAAGTGGAGAATAGCAAACAATAATATTATACCAGGAAATCAATCGGGACCTAACCAACCACAGATTAGAGAACTACTTAGATTCTGTGACAAATTTTCACTCAGTCAGCAGATATCGGAGCCAACGAGAAATGAAATATTCTAGATCTGGTCTTTACGAACAATGAAGACATTATCAGAGACATTACGATATCAGATACCACATATTCAGATCACAAGCTCATTGAAGTGCAAACGACCATCAATACTCAGAATAGACCTAAAACGTTGATAAAGCGAGAGGGGCTATTCAGTAAATTCAATTTTAATAATAAAAGGATAGACTGGGAGATAATAAACAGGGAACTTACAAACATTCCATGGGAAACTGTTTTAAGTAATAAAAGTCCTACAGAAGGAATAGAAAAACTGACTTCGGAAGCGTATCAAGTCTGTCTGAAACATGTTCCTTTGAGGAAAGCCAGAAAGAGATCCAACGTAGAAAGAGAACGCAGACGACACTATAAACGCAGGAAAAGAATAACGGAACTGCTTATGCAGACACGAATTTCCCGTCAAAGAAGGAATAATTTAAATAGGGAGATTGAAGAAATCGAGCGGAAATTGAAACACTCATATGAAACTGAAGAAAGGCAGTTAGAACAGAAAGCAATTCAGGAAATAAAGAAAAATCCAAAATACTTCTTCACATATGCGAAATCAAAAGCAAAAACTACTGCCAGTATTGGACCTATTCGTACAAGTGAAGGTTCATACACGGAGGATGACAAAGAAATTAGTGAAATCCTAAAAAAGCAGTATGAGGACATGTTTAGCACTCCAATAAACAACATGAAAGTAGAAGATCCAGACAATTTCTTTATGCGGGATATCCAAACCCCTGTAAATATAACTGATATCAACACGAGCGCACTAAATTTTGAAAGAGAAATTGAAAACATGCCCATGCACTCGGCCCCAGGTCCAGACTCATGGAATTCAATATTTATAAAGAAATGCAAAGTGCCGGTAGCACAGGCACTCAGTATAGTGTGGAGGAAGAGCTTGGACACGGGGGAGATACCAGATGCACTTAAAGTAGCAGACATAGCCCCTCTACACAAGGGAGGGAGCAAAGCATTGGCAAAGAATTATAGACCAGTTGCACTAACATCGCACATAATAAAAGTATTTGAGAGAGTGATTAGGAGTCAGGTCACCAATTTCATGGAGACCAATGACCTTCACAACCCAGGCCAACATGGATTTCGAGCGGGAAGATCGTGCCTCTCACAGCTACTTGAGCACTACGATAAAGTCACTGAGGCATTAGAAGAAAAACAGAATGCTGATGTGATATACACGGACTTCGCAAAGGCTTTCGATAAATGTGACCATGGCGTGATAGCACACAAAATGAAGTCAATGGAATAACCGGTAAAGTAGGACGCTGGATACTCAGTTTTCTGTCAAACAGGACTCAGCGAGTAACGGTCAACCATATAAAATCTAGTCCAAGTGCAGTTAAAAGCTCTGTACCTCAGGGTACAGTCCTTGCACCGCTGCTTTTCCTTATTCTCATATCAGATATAGACAAAAATACAAGTCACAGCTTCGTATCATCCTTTGCAGATGACACAAAAATCAGTATGAAAATTACCTCGGCTGAAGACATTGAAAAACTTCAAGCTGATATTAATAAAGTTTTCGACTGGGCATCAGAAAATAATATGATGTTTAACAGTGATAAATTCCAGGTACTCAGGTACGGTAAAAATGAGGACCTTAAACATAATACAGGGTACAAAACACAATCAAATGTGCCCATAGTAGGAAAACAGCATGTAAAGGATTTGGGAATAATGATGTCTGACGACCTAACGTTTAGGGAGCATAACCAAGCAAATATTGCGACAGCCAGAAAAATGATAGGATGGATTACGAGAACTTTCAAATCCAGGGATCCCATCACAATGGTTGTACTCTTCAAGTCACTTGTGCTGTCCCGTCTTGAGTACTGTTCAGTACTCACTTCCCCCTTCAGAGCAGGAGAGATTGCTGAAATAGAGGGAATACAGAGAACATATACGGCACGTATAGACGCGATAAAGCACCTAAATTATTGGGATCGTCTCAAAGCTCTCCAAATGTACTCACTAGAAAGAAGACGAGAGAGATATCAAATAATATACACCTGGAAGATACTGGAGGGCCAGGTCCCAAATCTACACAGTAAAATAACAACGTACTGGAGTGAACGATATGGAAGAAAATGCAGAATAGAACCAGTGAAGAGCAGGGTGCCATAGGCACAATCAGAGAACACTGTATAAACATCAGAGGTCCGCGGTTGTTCAACGTCCTCCCAGCAAGCATAAGAAATATTGCCGGAACAACCGTGGACATCTTCAAGAGGAAACTAGATTTATTCCTCCAAGGAGTTCCGGACCAGCCGGGCTGTGGTGGGTATGTGGGCCTGC
>WNGS01001478.1:17661-44766 GCA_020271785.1 Procambarus virginalis
ACACCACCCAAACAACCAAAACGCTAAAACCAAAGGAGCAGGAAAACACAGCGACCCGACCCCCAGAGGCAAAAGCCCAAAAGGAAAAGAGCCGACAAAAAACAAACCGGAACCGAAGAGGCACTACCAACCGAGGAGAAGACAGAGCACGCTGACCAGAAACCAGGATGGTGCAAGCGGCGCACGAACAGGCCGGAGGGGAAACGAAGCACAAGACAGCTTACTAAGCGGTGTAGAAGCAAGACCGAAAGCAAGCCAAAGCGACTCCGCCAGCGCCGCACAAAAAGAGAGGCGACAGTATGTGGCACGACGACGGCCCCCAACCCCCACCAAAAAACCAGGCCGACGCTAACAAGAGGAACCACCTAAGAAGGTACAGGAAAGGAAGGACCGCCAAAACACCCCATACTGCCGCCAAGAGAAACACGCAGGTGGGACACCGACCACCAGCGGAGGCGAGACCACGAGGCAGACGGAAGCAGCCCCGACAAGGCCCCTCCGAGCCCAGGAAAAGGCGGAGCCGCAAGAAGATCTCGGGCGCGACCACCGAACTCAGGTGGTACAAGGAGATGGAACGTCTGCCGAACAGACAAATCCCAAAGCAAGCAAACCCGCCAGGAGAACAAATGACGGGTCCGACGCGAGACATCGCAAGACCCCAAAAAACCAAGTGGCAGGGCAAGCAAGGAAACCAAAGAAGGCGGAAGGGTTGCCGCCAGAACCCTACCCGAACCAAGAGGTACGAGCAACAGCAACAGACCGAGACAAAGAAGCACACCACAGGACACAGGCCGAAAAAAGCCCAAGAAGCCAAGGAACACACGCAGAACACCCCTGTGGCAGAGGAGGAAAACAAGGGAACACACAAACAATGAAGTGGTGGAAACCGACCACGTCCCCCAACATAGCAGCAAGTGCAGGCAAAACTGACCAAAGGAGATGCCAGGAAAACGACTGGGGTGAGGCAGGACGAAAGAGCAGAAGCATAAAAAACCCCAGGAGTAAGGACACGCCACTGCGAAACACGGTACTAATGCACACGCGCAGTAGTAGCAACATACAACCTGGTGGATAAAGACAGGCTGTTTAACACAAGGGGCACACGCCCTAGGGGACGCAGGTGGAAACCGAATGCCCAAATGAGCCACAGAGACAGTAGAAAGAACTTTAGTGTCAGAGTGGTTGACAAATGGAATGCATTAGGAAGCGATGTGGTGGAGGCTGACTCCAAACACAGTTTCAAGTGTAGATACGATAAGAGCCCAATAGGCTCAGGAAACCGTACACCTGTTATAAGATTGACGTTTGAGAGGCGGGACCAAAGAGCCAGAGCTCAACCCCCGCAAGCACAACTAGGGGAGTATACACCACCGCAACATGCCACAGGTAAAGAGCAACTCGCTCCGGCAAAGGCAGAGAACGGAGCAGATAGACCCCAGACAGGGCCCACTGAGACACGACAGAACCCAGCAGGCCCAGGAACCCGCCTACCAGGCGACCGACGGCGGAGAAACCCCGCTCAAAACCGGCTGGATGGGGAACCGGGAGCTCATGTACACCCCAAGCCCGGCCCGAGGCCAGGCTAGACCGGCCAAAGGGAGGCCCACCAGGAAGACGCATGGGGCGGCCTGCAGGCCCACAGACTCCCCACAACCAGGATGGGCCATAACTAAGTCGAAGGCAAGCTAGTGTGCCCCGAAAGTCCACAGACCGTACCATAGGGGCATAACTTGCAATCCCCTCACAGAGTTCAGTGGCATACCGATAATAGGTTAAGTAACAATTGTAATTACGAAACCATAAGATGCTTATTGTAACCTACTAAGTAGGTCAGGTAAGGTCGGTGTTTTCCACGAAGTTTTTTAAGGGAAACCATTATGTTTAGTATGGCACCTATGCACGGAACGAAGAAGTCAATATTGACGTAATAAAGATGCGGTGACGGGTTGGTGCAAGAGAGAACCGGATCAGCACCTCCAAGGATACCCGATCAACCAGGCTGTGACTCATACGTCGGGCAGCAAGCAGCCATGTCCAACAGCCAGCATGACCAGTCCAGGAGGCCTGGTCGATGACCGGGCCGCGGGGACGCTAAGCCCCGGAAGCACCTCAAGTTAACCTCAAGATAAGGTACCAGCGAGAAGGCGTATGCTCGCAAGGAGGTCGTGTAACAACTGCAGACCTCTGATGGATATACAGTGTTCCCCGAGTGTGCCTATGGCACCACTGCACTCCACTGGTACTATCCCGCAAGTTCTACCAGATAGGCGGGACCCAAAAGCCAGAGCGCATAAACCTTGCAAGCACAGCCAGAAGCCCTACCAGGCGAGTACAGAACCAACACCACAAACACACAAAGGTGGGACCCCAATGACCCTACATAACACTAACAAAGGTGGGACCCCTGAATGACCCTAGCATGGGATGGACATGCACAAGAGTGGGACAGGAAGGGGTGAAAAAAGGGGACCGACACTGGTGTGCGAACGGTCTCAGTCGTACAAAAAGAGACCTAAAGAAAGACAGGCATATAACACCACATCCAGCGCCCTGCCAAAAGACGCCAGACCGCAGAAACTCACCTGGCAAACGGTGGCTCGAAGTGACACGACTCAACCGAGCCCAGAAGAACCTGGGAGCACCGCCAGGTGAAGAAGCCAGAGCCGGACCTGCAGGAGAGCAAGGAAGAGGCGAAGAAGGCGGCCCACACCCATGACACAGGGGAAACCTCGGCGGCCTCCCCACAACTGGAACCCAGGACACCCCCGGAGCGAAAAGGGGCACATACCGCGGCAAGGGAGAAGAGCGAAAGGCGAAGCACTGGAGCAAAAAGACGACGAACACCGGCACTACACACCGCCCAGACCAAAACAAACTCCGCGGCGCACGCGCATGACATGCCGGCCGAAAACGCGCAACCTACCCTGCGGGAAGGCGGCAACCAAGACTACTGCACAAGAAAAGTAGCCAAAAGAGTGAGCAGGAACAAGAAAACCGGCCAAAGAAGCGAAGACAGAGCCCAAAAAAAAAAAGGCACGCAACCGGGCCACAAGTAGCCCAACAGGGCCACAAGTAGCCCAACAGGCCCAGAAAGAGCCCAAACCGGGCCAAAAGTAGCCCAACAGGGCTACAAGGAGCACAACAGGACCACAAGGAGCCCAACAGGGCTACAAGTAGCCCAAACTCGCCAACAAGGACGAGGAGCCGACAGACGTTCCAATAACGCGGGAAGGAGGAAAAACCTTCCCGAACCCTCGAGAACACGGAAGCCAAAACCAGTCCCGAAGGCACACAAAGGCGCATGCGCACCCGAGACCAGTAGTCATGTAGAACCCCCAAAACGGGGAAACATGACGAAAACACCGTCCCCCCCAAAAAGGGGTGGGGGGAAACATCCACCCACAGGACGGAACCAACCGACTCAAAGGCCAAGGAACCGAGCCCGGGGAGGGGCCGACGCCCAACAGCACGTACGGCGAGTGGAGAGGAAAACCCCACTCCGCGTAACCACAAGCCCCGCCGAGAGGGGGATAAAAACCCCACGGGGTCCTATGGGGCCAAGGCCCCCCAAGTCAGCCCCTCCGCAGCCCCGGGAACCCACACAACAGGCCCCGGGGCCGAGCCGTCCCCCTAAAGCCCCGGCCGTACCAGAAAACCGGGACAGCCGTGAAAACACTAAGGAAGGGAGCCCACTGGCAGACTCTTACAACACGGCTGGAGGAACAGGCTCGAATGCCCCCGTCACTACCCCGGAAGGGGATTTCCCCGAGACTGCCCGAGTCTCAACACCACCAAACCCCGCCCTGAACCTACAGACGGTAAGGAACCGGATGCAGGCAGGAAGGGGAATCCAGGGGAAAAACAAGAACCAAAACGGGGCAGCCCCGGGGCTCCCGGGGAGTTACCACGAGAGCGTTGCCACCACCAAGGCTCAAGTGCAACGCCTCTGCTGCCCGCACCAGCTGAGCACAACTGGGTAACCGAGCCATAACGAGCAACAAACTCGCAGGGCTCCGGGTCGAAGGTGTCACCGACCCCACAGGCAGCAGACGGAGGCAAAACAGAGAGTCACCCAGAGACAAGGGGTGAGCAACCCTCAAACTCGCTGGAAGCGAGGGGGGGGCTCTGGGGTCACATCCATCGGACCCACGCGCCCCCAGGGGTTTCCCAGGGTCCCGAGCGTTTACTATAAGAGGACTCGCGCTCAGGTAATCCCAGGCAGGGTACTGCTAACCGGCACCCAAAACTACCAAACAACTTTCTAAGAGCTGAACCCCCGGGACGTGTACACTCACGGGGACCTAGCAGGGGGTACCACCAGAAAACTCAGAACACAAGGGACACCAGGGGCAAGAACGAAGGCAGACCCCCCCACCAGGTAGATAAACAAAAAGAAAAAGAAAACCCCGCAAGAGGACAGCGTACCCAAGCGGAACAGAGCCGGCCGCTATGATTGGGAAAAGACAAGCTGCACAGTACCCTGCGCCCCACCAGTGCAAAAACTGCCCCTTACTCTAAGGCGAACAAGGGAGACAGAACACCCGAGCACACAAAGAGCGGCCGAAAACCAAGCAGTAAACGGCCTAGCAGGGGCAGACCCCAAGGAACTTGTGGAAGGTGGCCCCAAGTCCCAAGGGCAGTACTTACAGGGCACCTAGGGAAGGGAACCCTAGGCGCATGCAGCCCGAGTACTGGAGAATCACTCCCGGCTCGCGCACCACCTAGAAAACAGACACCACACTCTAGGTGCAGTGCTGAAACAACCACTGGAGCCGGAGCACATAACCGGTGCCTATAGCATCAGCCGAAGAACTGATGGGTGGATAGCCGGCGTGGGAGGTCTGGGGCTCCACCTTCCCCCTCCCGGGGAGGGGGGAGCTGCGCAGACAGCGGCGCGGTGACGTGTGACGTCACACTAGTTTGCTTGTTTTCTGTTTGGGAGTTCTATCCACTAGTTCGGATTTTGGTAGCAATTTTAACCAGAATAGGAGTTTGTTTTGGGGCGCTTACCTTTCTGGGTGCCTGTCCCGGTCGATGGCAGACATAGAATGCTTCCAACCACACGGGGGCTTCTATAGGCCATTGCTCCCCGTGCCTCTCTGAGGGGGCCCGGTTCTGGCCGTGGTCTCCGGTAGGCCTAAGAACTCCATACACATGACTGATGCCAAAGTCTGAAATTAGCATATCAGCCTGGGATAGCTCCGGGGAGCCGACGGGGCTCCCCCCAGAAAGTGGACGTTGACAGAGCGGTCGCCAGGGCCGGTCAGCGTCACCCGCGCTGACAGATGGGAGTTGCCACAAAGATATTATTACCTAATTGTTTCAATGTCTCCGATTGATTTTTTCTTAGTTTTTTTTTGCAGTAATATTATTCAATAGTGTGTATTGTAATATATTTATATAATAAAAGTGGTGAATAATCGCTATACTCAAACGTATGGTGTGCATATTAGTAATTCAATTATTATGTTCATAAAACAATAAACAAATAGTTTTGCTGCTATTACACTCTATACACAGGTTATATATAAGTATCTGCATATTTTGGTTACCATAACGAACCACTAAGTTGGTATTGAGAGTTGAAAAGCAACGAAGAGTTACCGCTACACACCAGCCAGCCACTCGCTGCCACTCCCTCAACACACGCACTAAACTTTCTCCCCCAACAATACCATTTGTGGTGTTATTACACTATATACAGACGTTATATATAAGTATGTATATATTTTGTTCACCACAACTGTACAGCTAAGCTGATATAGTTAGTTCAGGCACTAAGAGTCCTCGGTATGCACAGCTGGCGGCTGGCGGCTCCCTCACTCATTCAAGGTCACACACACACTAAACTTTCTCCCCCAACAATACTGTTTGCTGCTATTACACTCTATACACAGGTTATATATAAGTATTTGCATATTTTGGTCACCATTACGAACCACTAAGTTGGTATTGAGAGTCGAAGAGCAACGAAGAGTTACCGCCACACACCAGCCAGCCACTCGCTGCCACTCCCTCAACACACGCACTAAACTTTCTCCCCGAACAATACCATTGTGGTGTTATTACACTATATACAGACGTTATATATAAGTATGTATATATTTTGTTCACCACAACTGTACAGCTAAGCTGATATAGTTAGTTCAGGCACTAAGAGCCGTCGGTATACACAGCTGACGGCTGGCGGCTCCCTCACTCATTCAAGGTCACACGCACTAAACTTTCTCCCCCAACAATACTGTTTTCAGTGTTATTACCCTATATACACATATTATATATAAATATCTACATGTTTTATGCACTGTAACTGTACACCTAAGCTTGTAGTGCGCCCAAAGAGCATAGTGGCCACTCTCTAAACAGCTTGACAAATCGTGCAGACGACGTCACCTCCGTCACCCAAATGGCTCCTCCCAGCATAATCCTTTTGCTGTTATTACACTAATACACACATTATATATAAGTATCTACATTTGTGTTCACCATAGAGAACCACTGAGCTGGTATGGTGAATGTAAACAATAACAGGTGGCCACACAGTCAGTAAACGATGCTGTCTCCCTCAGTCTCTCAGCATCACTCCTCCCACAGCGCTAATTATTACAACAATCCTGCTATTATCACAACCCTGGTTATTTATATGACAGTCACGGGTCATCTGTAATATTGTCATCACTAAATAATAACAGTTATATATTTATTTTGACATTTTTCGGTGATGCTGTGGTCACAAGCTGAACAGCAATGCTGATCGCTCATGCTGCGTGCGCCAGCCTTGGTTGCTCCAACAGTACTGTGCCTCTCACACCTGAGAATATTGCCCACGATTTTTTTTTTAAATGGCGTCTGTTTACAAGAGCCCTGAGGAAGCTACTGTGAACCCTGTGTAGCCGCGGGCCATTTGAATCGGGAATGGCACCCTATGGCGTATATATACGCCATGCGCAGTTTAAGGGTTAAGAAACCCTCACAAACTCTGCCCCAAAGATTATCTTGCTTGATGATTTAAACTTACGGCACTTAACCTTTCGGCTGTGCACCCCATACCTGATGGGGTGGCTAATTATGGCCAAACTGTGCATCTCACCAGGTGAAGTATTAGTCACCCCCTCAAACAAGAGTGGTGGAACTTTCACACATAACGACACAGAAATGAGTGAAACACTGAGGCCACAGTACAATTCTGTTTCCAATAAACCCCTGAACACATTAAAAATCAATGATCTAAATAAATTCTTTTTGAATGTGACACCACCATTGAACCATATATCAGTGTCACCCAAACCCCCCACTGGACTTTGAGGTAGCCATAACAGCATTCCCATGCACTCTGCACCAGGCCCGGACTCCTGGAACTCTATATTCATCAAGAATTGCAAAAAAACACTATCACAAGCTCTAAACATCTTTTGGAGATGGAGCCTATATAATTGTGTTATTCCTGACATACTTAAAACACCATTTCACAAAGAAAGTATTAAAGCAGATGCAAAAAAATGCAGCCTTTATAATTTAACATCACACATCATAAAAGTCTTTGAAGGGGTGCTAAGAAGTCAAATCACAGAACACATGGATTCATTGTCTACATAATCTTGGGTAACATGGGTTCAGGACAGGGCACTCCTGCCTCTCACAATTGCTAGACCACTATGGCATGGCCTTAGGTGCCGTGGAAGACAAGCAAAATGTTGAAGTATTATACACAGATTTTGCAAAAGCTTTCGACAGATTTGACCCTGATTTTATTGCACACAGAATGCTCAAAAACATAATTGCTGGCAGAGTAGGGAGATGGATCTTTAACTTCCTAAGAGAACCCAGAGTCGAATAGTCAACAAGGTAAAAATCTAGATCATCCACCACGAATAGTTCAGTCCCCCAAAGTACTGTGCTTGCTCTGGTACTTTTTCTCATACTCATATCAGACAAAGACAAGGATACAAACTACAGCACTGCATCATCCTTTGCAGATGACAGTAGGATTTGCATAAGAGTAGACAATATACAGTAGTCAGTAGTTTCAAAGCATCATGTGACAGAGTACTGGAAAGACGGAACACCATGATTGTAACTCTCATCTTGTAATTACATTTAGGTAAATACAGACCTGAGAGAAGGATTCCTGACCCAACACCACTAAACCTAACAGAATGATGGGGGGAGGGGGGGGGGGGCAACTTTACAGATCCTGGGAAACTACCTGGTAATCCCATGGATTGTTGTACTAGGAACTGGCAAAATGGGCCACATGTTCCTCATGCAGTGCCATCAAAGGGGCAAACGCAAGGCTGGCTCAGTCACCCATGCAGGGCCATCCACTTACAATGTGTAGTTGCTACATTTAGCAGAAGAGGCCTATCCTAACTACAGCAGATGAGGCCCCCAACCTTGGAGGACTGTCTCTGAGCAGAAGGGGGACAGAACCCCTCTGCCGAAGAACCGGACTATGTTACACACAGAAATCACAAAAGCGTGATGCATCAAATGAACAAATCCACAAGGGCTGTGACGAGGGTTCGAACCTACATCCGAGCGGATCCCAGACGCTGCCTTAAACGACTGAGCTACGACATGGTCAAAAGAATTGCAACCAGAAGTTCTACTGAACTTACTTGGATCCTGCAACCTCTCCGAGACACAAACCAGGGTTTTACACAATTCCCCCATGCACTCCAGCTCTATCAATAAGATATTCTACCTCTTTGTCCTTACTTCATTACACACAGAAATCACAATAGTGTGATGTATCAAAATTCTTGATGCAAACATGGTTGCAATTCTTTTGACCATGTCATAGCTCAGTCGATTAAGGCAGCGTCTGGGATCCTCTCGGACGTAGGTTCGAACCCTCGTCACGGCCCTTGTGGATTTGTTCATTTGATGCATCACGCTATTGTTCATTTGGGCAGCATTGACAAATCCAGAACTGCATACACCAAGGCAGCCATACCAGGAACAGATTTCAAAATCAGAGAACAGATCAACAACTGCCATGACACAAAATTGCCATCAAGTGGGTTCGAGCCCGGTGATCCTCTGCAGTAAGGGCTCCAGAGAGCATGGACAGCATGGTGCTGGCCCTTGCCCACATCCTTGAGGAGCACCGGTACAAACAAGCAGTGCCCCCCAAGAACATGGGCAAGTGGTGGAACTCATTCCTGCCACACACATGTTTGGGGTTGACAGACTCCATGTTAAGCCCCCAAGGAAAGAAGTGTGTTGTCAGCCAGCCAGGATGCTGCATCAGAATCAGTTACCTTTGTTTCCCCTTTAATTACAGTACTGTAATTGCCCTTTCTATTCCATTCGTTTCATCTTCTCCTTTTGATTTTGTCTAACTTGCTGAGGAAAATGTTATTTATTATCTTTAGTATTATTTTAATTTTATTTGCTCCCCATTATTTCAAAAAATTTGTAATGATATATCCTATTTTGTTTCAGTCATGATGTACATTCCCAAGTTGGAGAGAATGCCAACAGAAAACAATCAAAGTCGGCAACGAGAGGGGATGAAATTGAATCAAAGAATACGTCGCAAAAATCCTCAAGATTTTCTGATAAAACTTCCAATGCGCTCAGGTTATGTAAAGGGCTTCAAAGTGCACCATGGAAAACAAAGCACAATGTTAGTAGTTCACATGGAAAAAGTGTGTCTGTCTGTTCTTCTGCATCAACACCTCGTCTTAAGGAGTTGGGCTCGTCTGTGATAATAGAAGTTAAGCCATCTGTGTATTCTGAAGATCATGATGCTAGCATATCAGACGAATCAGATATTTCTGCCAAAGGTATGATGGTTGTTTGACAGTTTGCACTGCTTCTTTATATACACTTCCTCATATATTTCACTCTTAATTTTGAAGCTTATCAAGATCTTGTGAGGACCAGAGATCACCACAGAACTGAGCAAAGGATCCACTAGAAAGTCAGCATGCTTCAAAATAAGCAACTTCTCATTCCCTGTATGGTTGATAAGCAAGTCAAAGGTATTGAAGGAGGTGGTTGTCGAAGCCAATTCCATCCACAACTTTATTTTTGCAGACAAGAGTTCTTACATTCTTGTAAAGCCACTAACATGCATATCATGTTGGGCAGGTACTTGTTCCTCATTTTTCCTGGAATACGACTTGCCAAATCATTTAACAACCAGGTAGCCATTCACTGCTGGGTGAATAGAGGCATAAAGTTATAGATTGGTGCCTAGTCAGTCCTTCCTGGTCAGGATACGGACCCTGGCAAAATCATTCACGACGAGTGGGGCTAGTGAGTTACTACTGCATCACAGGAACTGTGATGAAAAGTTAATGTTGATAAGAGTATTAAGCATGCCAGGTATGAATGGCTAAAAGGCAGGACATAGAGAGTTAGGTCTCACTCCCCCCATAGTCACTGATAGGTGATTGGTAAGCAACAACTGATCAGGGAAGCTGGGTGTTGGCTGGGTTTGGGCCACCTGAAGGTGGTTATCACTACTAATAAGTTTGAGTTAGTTTTGAGTGAATCTGTTTTCTGTTACCTGCTTAATGCTTGATGGGGTTCTGGGAGTTCTTCTACTCCCCAAGCCCGGCCCGAGGCCAGGCTTGACTTGTGAGAGTTTATTCCACCAGGCTGTTGCTTGGAGTGGCCCGCAGGCCCACATACCCACCACAGCCCGGTTGGTCCGGCACTCCTTGGAAGAAACAATCTAGTTTCCTCTTGAAGATGTCCACGGTTGTTCTGGCAATATTTCTTATGCTCGCTGGGAGGACGTTGAACAACCACGGACCTCTGATGTTTATACAGTGTTCTCTGATTGTGCCTATGGCACCTCTGCTCTTCACTGGTTCTATTCTGCATTTTCTTCCATATCGTTCACTCCAGTATGTTGTTATTTTACTGTGTAGATTTGGGACCTGGCCCTCCAGTATTTTTCATGTGTATATTATTGGTATCTCCTCTCGAAAAAAGGTTTTTCTTTTTTTCTTTTTGTTTTCTTTGCCTCGAGGGGTCTGCCTTGTTTGGCTATTGGTCCACTTTTTATATTTTGGTGGCCCTCCTCTAGGCCCCCATGATTGTACATGTCGTAGAGGTTTCAGTGTTTTAGCTCATCCCCCTTTGTTAGATCTTGGGTTCAACTGGCTTTGCAACACCTGGCTTCCTGTAGTGGTCAGCTTATGGGCTCTGGAAACCTCATAGAGGCTTGGTGGACCAATAGATGCGTGTTCCGAGTTCCAGCTCGTCTCGTGCAAGTTTGAAGGTTGCTCTGTGCTCTTGTCTCAGGGTGACAGTCACCAGTTTTGCCTCTGTGATGCTGACTGTTGGGTCAACAATACCTTTGACCTGGAGTCTTACGAGACGTGTTCTCTGCTCGTGCTCCAATTTACCCATTCTGTAGATATTGAGGTTTGGGTACAGGTGGCATCATCTCAGTTTAGGTTGCTGCAACGTGCTAGATTGGTTGCCAGCTCGGATGCCCTGAGGCTGCCCCATTTTGGTTATAGAGACCCAGACTTGGAGGCCTTAGTCGCTTCAACTTTGGTTCAGTCCGCACTTCCCTGTCCTTCCTAAGTTGGTGTTGTTTGCCCAACTCTTCCCCCCCCCCCTCCTCCTGCTCCATAACATCTGAGGATTTCGGAGTCGGGGGTGGGATTTAGTTGATGAGGAGGCTCGGGCGGCTTCAGGGATTGCCCCATTCGAGTTGGGGACAGAGGCATTCGAGCCTGTTCCTTCTGCAGAGGCTTCTGGGTCCTACCAGCAGACCCTCCCCCCTCCTTCTTTCCTGCCTTTCCCCTTGATTCTGCCTTTTTTCAAGGGTAATGGCATGGAGGACAGCTCTGCCCAGATTCTGGTTTGGAGGATCTCGGGGTAGGGGAGGACTGGACCTGATGGGGGCTTGAGCCACCTTTGATCCCGCTTGGATTTTGGTGCCCTCTTTGCGGGGTTTGTTATTGCAGGGGGGTAAGGGTTTCTTACCCCTGCAATAATTATGATTTGGGGTCAACTCGTCCTCCCCAGGTTCGGTTCCGGGTTTCCTTGGGTTCCTCGGCTCCTTTTTTCTGGAAGGTTTTCTGCCTTGTGAATCTCACCTAAAGAGGTTCGGGAGGCACTTGTGGCGTACCTCCTGAGAGACCCGGATTCTGCCTCTGTGACGGATCCGTCCTCATTTGAGTTCAGTTTTTCTTCCCTGTATTGGGGCATTATGGGGTCCCCGGAGTCTTCTTGGCTGGCAGACTGCCCATTCTTTTCGCAGGGGGCATGGCATGGGTTTTGTCAGCCCCACATGCTAGAATGGCCGGAGGCTGCTACCATTCTGCAGGTTTATCTGGGGGGTGGGGGGCAATTTCGAGTATCTAAATTCGTGCTTGTTCGTCCCTGTGCTTTCTCAGGATGTTGGCCTGGTACAGCTGCACGTGCAGAGATGTGGAGACGTTGAGTGCCAGGCTTTCGTCTGGTGTGCTGGCCTTGGAGGTTCGGCATCGGTCGCGTTGTTGAGGTTGTTTGTGTCGCTTGGGCACAAACAACCCTGGCTCTTAGGTTTTCGTCTCCTTGTTGTACGTTGCTGTTTGCAGAGGCTGCTTGTATTTGTAGACCCCTCCTAACCACTCTGCATACTCTGCCTCAACCCAAGTCGCACTCCATACCTGTGTCAGGTTAGGTTATGGTCTGTAGTTTTCGTTGCTTTGGCCTGTAACTTGGAGCTGGTCCTCTCCCCCAGTTTGGTTGAAATGATATACCTGCACACCTGCTCTAACAAGGTGGTCTTTTATAGACTTACTTCGCCTCCAGGTGATCATGGGAGGGTTTTGTGGGATTTTACCAGGAGGGATGTTCACTGTACGTTTCCCTCATCTATGTCTATACTTCCTGGAGTTTTATCTTAAGCTGTGTTGCAAGGCTGGGGAAGAAAAGGGTTGGGAGGGTCCATCTTCTGTTCTCCACTTGTGTTCTAGGTCTGAGTAGGTCCTCCCTTGTTTTTTCTCTGAGTTTCTTCTGGGCCGCATGTATTATTGTCTCTGGGTAGTCTCTGTTCCTGAACATATTCAATAGGTCATCAAGTTGGGGGTTTAGCATCTCTTCTTTGCTGTTAATCCGCTTGAGTCTGAGTCCAAGTGAGTAAGGTAGCGATTTCTTCAAGCTAGTGGGTGGCTCGAGTCAAATTTCAGATAAGCGTGAAGGTTAGTCAGTTTATAGTATGCTTCCGTATGCAGATCCCTGGTTAGCTGATCTATATACACTGTTGTATCTAGGAAATTTATTGTGGAGTCACTGTGTTTGAGGGTAAACTTAAGGTTTTCATGAACTGTATTTGACCATGAAAAGAAACCGTCTAGGCAGGGGAAACCGTCCTCAGTTATTCCGAAGATGTTGCCTATGTAACAGAAATATACCGCCGGTCTGTCCTTCCTGTGGGATCTTTTCCTCTCAAACACTACATGCACAAAGATTTCAGAGATTGCCACACTACTGGATGCTCCAATTGCTGTACATTTTTGGGTAGTTTTGCTCTGCCTTCAATGGAGTTGGTCCCTATATAGTATAGGGAGCCTCCAGGGCTCACCGAGAAACAGGTATTTCATTACATTTAATGTTGCTTTTGAAAGCTTGCAACCTAGGAAACTAGTTTAAATCTGGTATATGAATGTTTCACGATCATAGAATAACAAAATTATATATATATTTGTATAAAGTGTTTATGAATGCAAATATTCTGTTTCCTTCAGTGTATGAGTATGTTTGATGTTATCCCATTATGAGATGTGATACAGTAACTGTTACTACTTTACAGAAGTGGAGAATGATGACCAAAATCCCAGAAATAAGTCTTCTCCACCGCTTACTTCTAATTTATCCAGTTAGATGAATCTCCAGTGAAGTCTAAACCTGATAAGGTATATTAAATGCTCTATGTCAAATATTTTAAGTTAATGCCAAATGAGCCTTTTTCTTTTAGGGAGGTGAACTGTTGAATGGTATATTCCTCATGCTGCTCTTATCAAACATAACTTAAAACACTTCTCTGTCCTCTTAATTTCCAGTATTATTCTGGGAGCTTTTTGTTGTTTAGTTCTGTGGTTTAGTTCTGTAGTTTTAGTTCTGATGTTTAAGAACAAATCAGACAGAGAATGCATCACTACTTGTTCACCAACATGTTCTGTTTGGGGTGAGGCTTTGTCTCCTGCCACAATGCTGGCAGAGAATGCTGATCTCCAACATCAATGTGCATTTACATCAATGTGAAGGGAGAGAGCAGTGATGTGGATGGCTCCTCGGTGCATTTCCTTTTCTCGGGTCTCCGCCTTCTGGCTGGACTCTGACATTGCCCCAGATGGACATTAAGAGTGTTTGTCCCATTTTCTCATGTGTTGCTATAATTAAGCCTTAGCCTTGTTTCTGGGTTCTTGGGATTTAGCCCGTTGTGCTGTTCATGTTCACAGGTATCATAACATTTTCATAGATGACCTCTCGTTTTCATCCAGTTGGGACAGAATGGGAAGTGGATATGGCACCTTTTCGCTGGATATGCAACACGTTCGGTCTCCCGGGACCTGACAGCTGAGTGGACAGCGCTTCGGATTCGTAATCCTGAAGTTCCAGATTTGATCCCAAGTGGAGACAGAAACAAATCATCAGAGTTTCTTTCACCCTGATGCACCTGTTACCTAGCAGTAAATAGGTACCTGGGAATTAGACAGCTGCCCGAATTAGTAGATGCTTCCTGGGGGGTGTAACAAAAAGGAGGCCTGGTCAAGGACCGGGCTGCAGAGACGCTAAGCCCCGAAATCATCTCAAGATAACCTCAAGATAACCTCCCACAAGCAACTGTTTGGCTCTGTATGGAATCAAAGTGGCATGTTTGGCTCTGTATGGAATCACAAGTGGCATGTTTGGCTCTGTACTGAATCACAAGTGGCATGTTTGGCTCTGTACGGAATCACAAGCGACATGTTTGGCTCTGTATGGAATCACAAGTGCATGCTTTGGCTCTGTATGGAATCACAAGCAACATGTTTGGCTCTGTATGGAATCACAAGCAACATGTTTGGCTCTGTATGGAATCACAAGCAACATGTTTGGCTCTGTATGGAATCACAAGTGGCATGTTTGGCTCTGTATGGAATCACAAGCGACATGTTTGGCTCTGTATGGAATCACAAGCGACATGTTTGGCTCTGTATGGAATCACAAGCAACATGTTTGGCTCTGTATGGAATCACAAGTGGCATGTTTGGCTCTGTATGGAATCACAAGCAACATGTTTGGCTCTGTATGAAATCACAAGCAACATGTTTGGCTCTGTATGGAATCACAAGCAACATGTTTGGCTCTGTATGGAATCACAAGTGGCATGTTTGGCTCTGTATGGAATCACAAGCGACATGTTTGGCTCTGTATGGAATCACAAGCGACATGTTTGGCTCTGTATGGAATCACAAGCAACATGTTTGGCTCTGTATGGAATCACAAGTGGCATGTTTGGCTCTGTATGGAATCACAAGTGGCATGTTTGGCTTTGTATGGAATCACAAGTGGCATGTTTGGCTCTGTATGGAATCACAAGCGACATGCTTGGCTCTGTATGGAATCACAAGCTTCCTGGTTACATTACTCTTTTCTGGGGGGAGCCCCGTTGGCTCACCGGAGCTATCCAGACTGAATGGATATGTATCACTTTTTGGCATCAGTCAAGGTGCTTGGAGTTCTTGCCTACAGGGGACCATAAGCCAGAACCTGGCCCCCTCAGAGAGGCATGAGGAGCAATGGCCTATAGAAACCCCGCTGTGGTTGGGAGCATTCTATGTCTGCCATCGACCGGGACAGGTACCCAGAAAGGGTGGTGCCCCAAAACAAACCCTCTGTTCTGGTGAAAATATTGCTACCAAAAGCCGAACGAGTGGCTAGAACTCCCCAAACAAAATTAGCAAACTAGCATGATGTCATCACGTCGCCGCGCTGCCGTCTGCGCAACCCCTCCCCTACCTGGGAGGGGAAGGGGGAGCCCCAGACCTTCCACACCGGTGATCCAACCGGCAGTTCTTGCCTGATGCGATTACTGGCCGGTCGGGTGCCTCTGGCTCCAGTTTTGGTTTCTGTTCTGTGCCTTGTGGCGTGGGCTGTCTCTCCAGGTGGTGTGTGAGCCAGAAGACATATTCCATGGTACTCAGGCTGCATGCGCCTAGGGTTCTCTTCCCTAGGTGCCCTGTAAGTACTGCTCATGGGGCTTGGGACCTCCTTCCACAAGTCACCTTGGGATCTACCTCTGCTGTATCTTTTACTGCTCGGTACTTGGCTGCCTTTGGGGTCAGCTGGGGTTTTGTTGCCCTTATTTGTTTCTGGGTAGGAGGTACTTTTCGCCACTGGTAGGTGTGCGGGGTACTGCACAGCCAGTTATCACTTATTATAGCGGCCGACTCTGTTCCGCCTGGGTATGTTGTCCTTTTGCGGGGTTTTTCGTTTGTTTTTGTTGGTTTCCGCCTGGTGGGGGGGGGGGTCTGCCTTGTCCTCTCCCTCAGTTGTTGGGGTCAGTGTGTGTTTTCATGTGTGTTGGTAATCTCTCCCGTAGGTGTCCGTTAGTGGACACGTCCCGGGGGTTCCACTTTTAGAATTTTGTTTGGTACACTTGGGTGCCGGTTCGCAGTACCCTGCCTGGGCTCAGATGTATGAATGTGCCAAAAAGTGTCCTTGAGGTCCAGAGTGTCAGCCTCTAACACAAGATTAATATGAGCCAGGATGGTCAAGCAGAAAGTTGGGGCAGGATAAGGGTTTTTTAAATCCCCCTCACCTTTATGAGATTGAGTTCGGTGGGCCTCCCCCCCAGGGTTTGTTTCTGGGTACCTTTAAGTACCGTTTCTGGCTGAAGCAATTTAGTAGATGGCTTCAGCCAGATTGCTTCGGTACACAATCAGTAATAGCTTCAGGGACCCACTGGGGCTTGCCCAGAAATTGACGTTTCATTACATTCAATGCTGATTTTTCTGTGGGCAGCCCCTACGGCTCCCTGGAGCCAGACCTACCAGGAACCAGCGCCAGAACCTGACCCCTTCAGAGAGGTTTCAGGGAGCAATGGCCCTGGAAAACCCCCTTGTGGTTGGGGTTTTCCTTATCTGCCATCGATTGGGGTTAGGTACCCAGAAAGGTAGACATAACAAAACAAACCCCACATGGTAAAAACTAAAACAAAAAACTGAACAGGGAGGTAGAAACTCCCTACAATCCCAAGGAAACAAGCAAACATCACACTTTACTGCCATGCCGATCGTCCGCGCAGCCCTCCCCTCCCCGAGAGGGGGGGGGAGCCTCGGACCTACCGCGCCGGCTGCCTAGCATCAGTTCGTAAGCTAATGTCAACCGGGATAGACGCTTCTCTGGCCTCAGTTTCCTAGGCGGTGTTTGCCTTGTGTGGCGTTCACTGCCGTGTGTTGTGTTGTGTGGTGGCCAGGAGTACCTCATCAGTGCCGGGGTTGCATGCACTTAGGGGCTTCCTTCCCTAAGCGGCCTGTGAGTACTGCCCCTGTGTGACAGGGTTATCTTCCCTGGGGTGTTCGGGAACCATTCCTATAGAGGTTTTTGCTGCTCGGCATTTGCCTTGCCCTTGGGGCCAGCTGGGGCTTGGGGCCCTTGTTTGGCCCTGGGTAGGGACTGATATTGTGCTGGTTAGGGCGTCAAGGTGTTGCGCGACCTGCCACCTAAGAGTCGACCGGTTTCTGTTGCCTCTGGAGACGATGTACTTTTGCAGTGTTTTTCTTTTGTTTTTATTTTTCATTTGCCTGGTGGGGGTCTGCCTAGTGTGGCTATAATTCCACTGGTAGTGTTTGGTGGCCTTCTGCTAGGCCCCCGTGATTGTACACGTCACAGAGGTTTTCAGTGTTGTCCTCTACCCTTTTGTTATTTTTGGGCTTCTTAACCGGTTAGCAACACCTTGCCAGGGCTTCCCGTAACAGTCAGCCTACGGGCCCTGTAAACCCCTGTCGGGGCTCGGGGGACCGTTGAATGTGTCTTCCGGGTACCAACCCGTCTTGTACGGGATCATTGGTTGCTGTGCCCTTGTCTCCGGGTGACAGTCGCCATTTTTACCTCCGTCATGCTGCCTGTTGGGTCTCTGACACCTTGACCCGGAGTCTTGCGAGAGATATTCTCTGCTTGTTCTCCAATACTCTCCTAGTGTTATTACTGTTCAGAGTACAGGCGGCATCCGTGTTGCAAGCTAGGTTAGGTTGCTGCAACACGCTAGGTTGGTTTCCCACTCGGATGCCCCGGCGCCGCCCCGTTTTGGTTAGGTGCTGTTCACCCCTTTCCCTCCCTGTTCCTGGCTCTGGACCGTCTGCGGGTTTCGGGGTCAGGGTGGGGTTTAGTTGGGGCCGAGACTCAGGCGGTTTTCGGGGGCTGCCCCGTTCGGGTTAGGGACAGAGGTTTTCGAGCCTGTTCCTCTTGCCAAGCCTTCTGGGTCTTACCAGCGGCCATTTCTTGCTGCCTATCCCATGGACTCTTGCTTTTCTTTAAGGGCGGAGGGCTTGAAGGACAGCACTGCCCCGGGGCCTCTGTTGCTGGTTCCCGGGGCTGTGGGGGATGCCTGCTAGCAGTTCTGGGGCAGTTTGCCCCTGCCTGGGTTTTCTGCTTTTGGGCGGAGTTTTTCGCCCATCCAGTCTGCTTGCTTCCCACTTTTGCTGGCGTTTTTTTTGTATCATAGCGTCAGTCACAGCCCCTGCTGGCGGCCATTTTCGTCTGCCGGTTTCCCGGTGTGGCCACCAGGGTGGCGTTGCGTTTGTTTACATGCGCCTGGGTGTGCGAGCGAGTGTCTGGGGTGAGTTTTTTCACCCTTTTTCATGGGTTTTATTCTTCTGTTGTCGTTTCTTTGCTTTTCTGGTGTTTTCTTCCCGTTCCTGTTCCTCAGGGTATGTTTGGGTGTTGATTTTACACCAGGTTTCCCTTTTTTGTCTTTTTTGGGTCTGGGCCCTTGGGTTTGGGCTCAGTGTCCCTGGCTGTTATGCTTGTTCCCACACCTTGTCCCTCGGGTTTCAGTCTGTTATGACCCTTTCCCAGGGGGTTCTGTCTGGGGGCTGTGCTTTGCCTTTCTGTGGTGTTCTCCACCGGCAAATGTGGTGGTTTGGGCTCCCCTTGGTTCGATTCTGGGTTCCTTTGGGTTCTTTGGTTTCGTTCCAGAGGTTTCTTCCTCTTGGGCCCCCTTTGTGGGTTCAGGGGGCTTTGTTTCCTCGTGTGACCCGGTTCTGCCTTCTGGGGTTCCGGGGTCTTCCTGGCTTGCAGACTGCTCTTTTTGGGTCTAGGCACATGTTGTGGTTGTGCTTGGACTTTGAGGTTTTGCTGTCGAGGTGGGCCTTTTGATGCAGTTTAGTGCCTTCTTTGCCTGGCCGGCGTGGTGCTCTCTGCCCACTAGTCGGCGACTTGTACTTTTCTTTTACAATGTATGTACTCACCTAGTTGTGTTTGCGGGGGTTGAGCTCTGGCTCTTTGGTCCCGCCTCTCAACCGTCAATCAACAGGTGTACAGGTTCCTGAGCGTATTGGGCTCTATCATATCTACACTTGAAACTGTGTAGGGAGTCAGCTTCCACCACATTACTTCCTAATGCATTCTGTTTGTCAACCACTCTGACGCTAAAAAAGTTCTTTCTAATATCTCTGTGGCTCATTTGGGCACTGTTTCCACCTGTGTTCCCTAGTGCGTGTGCCCCTTGTGTTACATAGCCTGTCTTTATCAACCCTGTCGATTCCCTTGAGAATCTTGAATGTGGTGATCATGTACCCCTAACTCTTCTGTCTTCCAGCGAAGTGAGGTTTAATTCCCGTAGTCTCTCCTCATGAATTGTGTGTGTACGCATGTGCATGTGTACGCTGTGTGTGTGTAATTACCTAAGTGTAATTACCTAAGTGTAGTTACAGGATGAGAGCTACGCTCGTGGTGTCCCGTCTTCCCAGCACTCTTTGTCATATAACGCTTTGAAACTACTGACGGTCTTGGCCTCCACCACCTTCTCCCCCAACTTGTTCCAACCGTCTACCACTCTGTTTGCGAAAGTGAATTTTCTTATATTTCTTCGGCATCTGTGTTTAGCCAGTTTATATCTATGACCTCTTGTTCTTGAAGTTCCAGGTCTCAGGAAATCTTTCCTGTCGATTTTATCAATTCCTGTTACTATTTTGTATGTAGTGATCATATCACCTCTTTTTCTTCTGTCTTCTAGTTTTGGCATATTTAATGCTTCTAACCTTTCCTCGTAGCTCTTACCCTTCAGTTCTGGGAGCCACTTAGTAGCATGTCTTTGCACCTTTTCCAGTTTGTTGATGTGCTTCTTAAGATATGGGCACCAAACAACAGCTGCATATTCTAGCTTTGGCCTAACAAAAGTCATGAACAATTTCTTTAGTATATCCCCATCCATGTATTTAAAAGCAATTCTGAAGTTAGAAAGCATAGCATAGGCTCCTTGCACAATATTCTTTATGTGGTCTTCAGGTGATAGTTTTCTATCTAGAACCACCCCTAGATCTCTTTCTTTATCAGAGTTCTTTAAAGATTTCTCACATAATAATTTCTCACATAATGTGCACACACACACACGTGTGTGTGTGCACATGTGTATACACATGTGTGTGTCACATATCTTGTGTGTTTGTGTATATGTATATGAATGTGTATATACATAATGTGTATATGTGTGTACTTTTTCTTTCGGAAGGGGCTCTGTTCCCTTGTCTGTTGTTGGGGCACTGGGGGAGCAGCTTGCTCTGTTGTCTCTCGCTGTTGGTGGGCGCTTTGGGTTGTCTTCCGGCCTCTGGTGGCATCGGTGAACGGCTTCGCCCCCTTTGGGGGGGTTCAGAGCTGGCGGGGTGGGCTTCTTCCCCTGCGCTTCATCGTGTCATCTTCGTGGGTGCGTTGGACGTGGTCGATCCGCCCCATCCTTCTGGGGTTCCCGTCTGCTCTTTGCAGTCAGGGGCTTTTCGCATCTGCAGTTCTTCTAGACTTCTTCAGTCTGCGCCCTGGATTCTATGCCCTCCTCGGAGGACTGTTGGGGCCGGGGGTCTGGATGGTGGCCCTGGACCTCCAGGTCACTTCTTGGCACGTTCCTCTCCAGTTTTCTGGGTCTGCCACAGTTGGTGGTGGGGCTTAAGGCTTGCTGCTTTTGTTGCCTGCCCTATTTTGTAATGGGCACTTGGTATAATTTTTTTTTTTTGCATCTTTACTGGATCTTAGTGCCCTGTCTGAGTCTGAGATTCGGTGTCTGGCCTACCTCGATGACTAGGTGATGTGGGCTCCCAGTCAGTCCGCTTGTCTGCTCGCCAGGGGTGTGGTTCTTTCCAGATCGCCGGGTTTGGTTTCCTGGTGATCTGGAGGCTTTTCCATCTGTTTCCGTCTCGGGTTCGGACCTGGGCCTTGTTTAGGGCTATTGGGCCACTCATTGTCTTTCCCTCCAGAAGTGTTACTGCAGCTGTGGTCCCGCCTTCAGCTGTACATGAGTGGGTCCCGGGTTGCTCAGCGGTTGCTTGAGCGGTTGTTCAGGAGTCTGAACTTCGACGTGCTGGTCTGCCCGCGGAATCGGGTTTGGCTTCGGCGTCTGTTGGTTCCTTTGGAAACTCCCCTTCCGCCTTTTGCAATCGTTGGGTTTGTTCCTCCGGGGATCTTGTGTTGGTGCTGCGTCACCAGCTTCCTCTTTGGGGTTTTCGGGGTTCCTTGCCTTGGCACCTCCCTGAGCCTTCATTTGATGTGTTCACGGACGGGTCATCTCTCGGCTGGGGCTTTGTGACCAGTGCTCACCAGGTTGGCCGAGGTTGGTGGAGTCTGTCCGTCCGTCGGGCTTACAGCACGGTTCAGGAGTTCGTGGCTGTCTGGTTTGCGCTTTGGAGGGTTTGGGCCACTCGGTGCTCTACCATTCAGCTCTGTTCGGACTGTTCTCTGGCGGTTCTTGCCAGAACCACAGGGGTTTGGCTGCCCGTGAGGTTCATGTCTGGGGTGTGTCCTGCGTCCTGGCGGACAGCTGTCTCGGTTCATTCCTCTCTTCGCGGATTAGCCAGTCGTCGCCGACTTGTTTTGTTGGCTCTGTCAGACATATGGACTCCTGGCCATGGACGTCTCCGAGTCAGCATGGTCTAGGCGTCGCCCATTTTATGTGGCGCCCTTTCCCACCTGCGAGGCATTCACTGTGGATGCTTTTCGGCAGGACTGGTCGAGGTGGGGGTACCTGTTCCTCTTCTCCCGGTCCAGCTGTTGCTTAGGGTTCTGGCTCGGTTGCAGCTCACTCCCACGAGAGCAGTCCTTATGGTTCCTTGGCAGCCTTATTTTCAGACACTGCTTGATAGGTGTCCGAACCCGGGGCATTTTCCCGCGACTCCGCCTCTTTCGGCAGGTTGAATCAGTCCTGTACGTGACTGGTTCGGCCTTCTCCTCGGCTCTTCGCGTCTGGTATTTTGATGCGGGTATCACCATCTCTATGGTGTTCAGGTGGCTTTGTTGACGGTGTCCCACCTGCGAGCTTCGTCTTGGCGACAGTATGATGTTTCGTACGCTTTCTCGTGTTCTGTTTCACCTCCGGCCTGCTCAAGCGTCGCCTGAACCGTCCTGGTCCTTGATCAGGGTGTCTTCTTATCTTCTCCTCAGTTTGTAGTAGCCCCTTCGGTTCAGGTTTCTGCTCTTTGGTACTGGTGGTAGATTTGTACGTGTGCAGCCTTTCTCCGTCCTGGCGAAGGTCGAGACAGCTGCTTTCCGGAGGGGTTCTTGGGGTATTGATGCTTGATTGGTTTGGCCGGGAGTGCGTCCTGTGTTGTCCAGTTGTGCTTTTTGCCGTTGCCGGCATACCGTGTCTGGGGATGCGTTGTGGTTGATCCGGTTCCCCTCGTTCCCTGTTTTCAGGGCTCGGGTTTCCCAGGTCGTCCGCAGATTTTTCATTCTTCCAGCTTGCGGTCTGTCTTTGCGCCCATGCTGTTCAGATGTTTGCAGCTTTTGCTGCTGTGTTGGCGACGTCTAGGGCTCATTTTGGGCACAGGGATTTGAGGGTCGCACAGGTTCTTGGCCGCCCATTCCTTGTGCGTCTGCTCCTGTGCGTTGTTGTTGCCTTGGGTCGCAGGTTGTGACCTGTTTTCTCGGCTTTGCGTTGCAGAGTTTGTGGCGGCCGCCTCCCGGGTTAGCCCTTTCTTTTCCTTCTCTTTGGGTATGAAGCTCCAGGGAGCCGTAGGGGCTCCCCAAAGAAAACCAGCGTTGAATGTAATGAAACGCCATTTTCTGGGTGAGCCCCGGAGGCTCCCTGGCAACCCTCCCTCCCACCAGTCTTTTCCTTCTCTTTGGGTATGAAGCTCCAGGGAGCCGTAGGGGCTCCCCACAGAAAACCAGCGTTGAATGTAATGAAACGCCATTTTCTGGGTGAGCCTCCGAGGCTCCCTGGCAACCCTCCCTCCCACCGGTCGGCAGTTTTTTCGCGTTGGTTGAAGCTTAGCTTCCGAACTGAAGTTTGGCATCCGGCGCGGTAGGTCCGGGGCTCCCCCCTCCCCCTTTCGGGGTGGGGAGGGCTGCGCGGACGATCGGCGCGGCAGCAAAGTGTGATGTTTGCTTGTTTGCTTGTTTCCTTGTGATTGTAGTGATTGTTTCTACCTCTCTGTTCGGTTTTTGTTTTAGTTTTTTTTTACCATGTGGGGTTTGTTTTGTTATGCCTACCTTTCTGGGTGCCTAACCCCGGTCGATGGCAGATAAGGAAAACCCCAACCACAAAGGGGTTTCCAGGGCCATTGCTCCCTGAAACCTCTCTGAAGGGGCCAGGTTCTGGCGCTGGTCCCTGGTAGGTCTGAACTCCTTAGCTAATGTCCCGGTCTAATATAACATATATTAGCCCGATAAGCTCCAGGGAGCCTCCGGGGCTCACCCAGAAAATGGCATTTCATTACATTCAACGCTTTTTTTTTTCCTTCTCTTTGGGTATGTAGCTCCAGGGAGCCGTACGGGCTCCCCGCAGAAAACCAGCGTTGAATGTAATGAAACGCCATTTTGTGGGTGAGCCCCGGAGACTCCCTGGCTTCACTCCCTCCCATCCGGTCGGCGGGATTTTCGCGTTGGTTGAAGCCTAGTTTCCGAACTGAAGGCAACCGGCGTGGTGAGGTCCGGGGCCTCCCCCCCTCCTGGGGAGGGGAGGGCTGCGTGGACGACCGGCGCGGCAGTAAATTGATTGTTTGATTGTTTTCCTTGGGATTGTAGGGAGTTTTCTACCTCTCTGTTCGGTTTTTGTTGTAGTTTCTTACCATGTGGGGTTTGTTTTGTTACGCCTACCTTTCTGGGTGCCTAACCCCGGTTGATGGCAGATAAGGAAAACCCCCAACTATATGGGGTTTTCCAGGGCCATTGCTCCCTGAAACCTCTCTGAAGGGGCCAGGTTCTGGCGCTGGTCCCTGGTAGGTCTGAACTCCATAGCTAATGTCCCGGTCTAACATAACATACATTAGCCCGATAAGCTCCAGGGAGCCTCCGGGGCTCACCCAGAAAATGGCGTTTTATTACATTAAACGCTGGTTTTTTTATTTGGTGCCGGTCTAACGCATTCTTGTGTGACATTTTATACATATGTTCTTCTAAAACATTCTATTGCAAACACATTGGTACAAAAATGAAATACGAAATTAAGGTCAGGTCAGCGAAAAGAGAGGCAACACTTTTCAGTGTTTCCTCTCGATCGCCCGAAACGCCCAGCGCACTTGGGGCAAGTTTTTTTTTGCTTACCGCAAGCGTGAAAGTGTGACAATTTGCTGTCTTGTTTTAGGAACAACTTAAAACAAAGACAAAAGCAATTGTCAATAGATACGTTCTTTGCAAAAGTAGAGAAAAGAAGAGCCAGTGATAGTGAACCACAACTCGGTCCCAGTGGGGTGAAATTCCCAAGAAGAGAGAGCCCGCCTGACTCAGAGGTGGATTCTCCTTCCACACCATAACCCCTCTCCTCCTTCCCACCTCCCCATCGTCTCCCTCAAGCCAGCAACTATTCTTCATAAGGTAAAGTAAACATTAAAACAGTACAACAAAACATTTATAATTACATGTGCAGTATTATATTTACATAAAACTTGTCATACAAGTATGGATGTTTTTGGGAGTGGAATGGATTAAATTGATTTCCTTTATTTTAAATGGGGAAATTTGTTTCTTAAGACGAGTTTTCCAGATAACGAGCTCAATGCCAGAACGGATTAAACTCATTAATAGAGGTTCCACTGTACTGGCTGGTCGAGTGCCTCTGACTCTGGTTTTTGTTTCAGTTCTGTGCCTTGTTTTGTGGACTGTCTCTACCGGTTCGGTGTGAGCCAGGAGTAAGATTCCACGGTACTCGGGCTGCATGCGCCTAGGGTTATCTTCCCTAGGTGCCCTGTAAGTACTGCCCTTGGGGCTTGGGGCCACCTTCCACAAGTCACCTTGGGTTCTACCGCTGTGTCCTTTACTGCTCGGTACTGGGCCACCCTTGGAGTCGGCTGGGGTTTTGTTGCCCTGGTTTGTCTCTGGGTAGGTGGTAGTTTTCATCACTGGTAGGGGTGCGGGGTACCGCACAGCTAGTTTTCAACTATAACAGCGGCCAGCTCTGTTCCGCCTGGGTACGTTGCCCTCTGGCTGGGTTTTTCTTTTGTTTTTGTTTTTGCCTGGTAGGGGGTCTGCTTTTATTTCCCCATTACTGTTCTAGGTGTTTTTCTTTCGATTCTTCTGTTGGTGGTACTCCCCGCTTGGCCCCTGTGAGTGGACACTCCCGGGGGTTCATCTTTTAGAAGTTTGTTTGGTAGACTTGGGCGCCGGTTCGCGGTACCATGCCTGGGCTTCCCTTAGTGTGTACCAAAGGCTAAGGGCCCTGGGAAACTCCACGGGGGCTCCATGGTCCTATAGGTGTGACCCCCGGAGTCCCCCCCTCGCGTCCTGTGAGTTTGACGGTTTGCTCTGCCCCCTTGTCTCAGGGTGACATTCACCGGTTGTGCCTCTGCCATGCTGCCTGTTGGGTTATTGTTTCTTGTGACCCGGAGTCGTGCGACGGTTGTTGTCGGTACGTGCTCTTTCACCCAGGCCACTGGTTATGATAATCGGGTGCAGGCGGCTGTGGCGTTGCTTGCTGGGTGTAGGTTGCTGCTACGCTCTTGGTTGTTTGCGGCCCCGGATGCCCCGAGGCTGCCCCGTTTTGGTTGTTGGGGTCCAGACTTGGGGGGTGGGGTTCGCTTCAGCTCTGGCTCCTGCCGCTCCTTGTCCTTCCCCTTCTGTTCTACACACTTCCTCCCTTGCTTCCTGCTCTGAACCGTAGGCGGGTTTTGGGGTTGGGGCGGGGTCTGGTTGAGTTGAGACTCGGGCGGTCTCGAGGGTTTTCCTCTTCCGGGGTGGCAGTTGAGGCATTCAAGTCGGTTCCTCCAGCCGTGCTGTATGGGTCTGACCAGTGGGCTCCCTTCCTTAGTGTTTGCACGGCTGCCCCGGCTTTTACTTGTCTAGCTGGGGCTTGGGGGTGCGGCTCGGCCCCGGTCATGCCATCGAGGTTCCCGAGGTTGGGGAGGGGTTGACTGAGGGGGCCTCGGCCCCGTTTGCCCCTCTTGGGTCTTTGTACCCTTGGTGAGGGGCTGGCAGTTCCTCAGAGTGGGGTTGTTCCTTCCCCCTCTGTGTTCCTGTTGTTTCGGGTGTACCCCTCCCTGGGTTTGGTTCCATGTTCCTTCAGGGTTCGTCGGTCCCGTCGTTCCTGGGGGTTTGTGTTTCGCCCCCTTGTCCTTCCCCTTTTCGCTCTTCCGTCGCGATACTGTTCCCTTCGTCTCATTGTCCCTGCGTGTCCCTTGATCAGGGGTGCTTGTCGTGGTTCTCGTTGGTTCGCGAGTCTCTTTGTACCTTCCAATTTATTCGAACGTCTGTTGATTTCCGATGGGTTTCTCTCTGGTCTTTTTGTTGGCTTCATTGGTTACCTTCCGGTATCTGTTTTCTTTCGCTTCGTTTTCGCGTCGTCTCTACCTCCAGTTTCGGCGTTCTTCGTCTTCGTTACGCACGCCTTCCTGGTGTTTGTACGATGTGTGTTTACGATGTGTCTGTACGTTGACTGCGGGAGCCGGTCGGCCGAGCGGACAGCATGCTGGTCTTGTGATCCTGTGGTCCTGGGTTCGATCCCAGGCGCCGGCGAGAAACAAT
>WNGS01001478.1:55959-72148 GCA_020271785.1 Procambarus virginalis
CGGCAGTCTGGCTTGCGCTTCGGAGGGTTCGGGTCGCTCGGAGATCGACATTCGCCTCCATTCGGACTATTCTCCAGTGGTTTATTGCCTGAACCGCGGGGGTTCTCTCTTGGTCCTTGGCTCTTTGGGGTTGGTCTCTTCGAGTGGTTCATCTGCTGAATTCTCGGGGTTTGGCTCTCCGTGCGGTTCATGTCCGGGGAGTGTCCAACGTTCTGGCGGACGGTCTGTCCGCTTCCATCCCCTGTCCATGAGTGGACGGTCGACGACACTCGTTTCGTTGGATCTGCCAGACATACGGTCTTCCAGATTGGACCTCTTCGCGTCGGCGTGGTCTCGGCGTCTCCCAATTATGTGATGCCCTTCCCCGACTGCGAGGCGTTCGCGGTGGATGCCTTTCAGCAGGACTGGTCGAGGTGGGTTTACCTGTACCTCTTTCCTCCGTCCAGCTGTTGCTTCGGGTTCTGGTTCGGTTGGAGACATTCCCAGGGAAAGTAGTCCTTGTGGCCCTTGGTGGCCGTCCCAGCCTTGGTTTCCGTGCTCTTGGCTCGGTGCCCGACCCGGGACGTTTCCCGCGGCTCCGCCTCTTTCAGGAGGTCGGCCCGTCCGGTACAGGGCTGGTTCAACTTCTCCTCTGCTCTTCGCGTCTGGTCTTTTTGACGCGGGTGTATCACCAATTCTATGGTGATCAGGTGGCTTCGTTGATGGTGTCCCACCTGAGAGCTTCGTCTCGGCGACAGTATAAGTTTCCTGGCGTTCTTTTCGCCATTTTCTGGCTCTTCGTAGTTTGTCTTTTCTTTCGGATCGGTTTTTTGTCCTTTCCTTCTTGGCTTTTTCAGGACCGTCATTTGATGCCTAATACTGTACTGTCGCCTCGTATTGTGCGGCGCTGGCGGAGTCGCTCAAGCTAGCATTCGGGGTGGACGTCACATCCGCCCCGTTTCGTAAGCTTTCCCGTGCTATGTTTCACCTCCGGCCTGCTCATGCTCCTCCTGAGCCGTCCTGATCTTTGGACAGAGTGCTCTCATATCTTTCCTCTCCTCGGTTTGTGGTGGCCCCTTCGGTTTTGGATTGTTTTTCCAAGGCTTTGTTCTTGTTGGCATTGGCTTCTGGGGGCCGGGTAGGGGAGCTTCATGCTCTGCTCCGGCGCAGGGGTTTCTGCTCTTTTGGTCCTGGGGTAGGTTTGTCCGTTTGCGGCCTTCTCCATCTTTCTGGCGAAGAACGAGACTGCTGCTTTCCGGAGGGGTCCGTGGGTTATTGATACTTGGTTGGTTCGGTAGGGGGTGCATCTTGTGTTGTGTCTGGTTGCAGCACTTCGCCGCTACCTGCGCTCTTCAGCTGGGTGTGGCTGGGGATGCGCTTTGGGTTGATCCGGTTTCCCTCGTTCCCTGTTCCAGGGCTCGGGTCTCCCAGGTTGTCCGCAGGGTTATTAAGTCTAGCCAGCCTGCGGTCTATCCTTGCACCCATGACGTTCTGAAGTTTGCAGCTTTGGCTGCTGTGTTTGGTAATATGTCTTGGGCACATATTCGGGCGCGTAGATTTTGAAAGTCGAACAGGGTCCTGGCCGCCCGTTATTTGGTGAACGTCCCTACTCCTCGGCGTTCTTGTGTTGCTTTGGGTCACAGGTTGCAGCCAGTTGTCTCGACTTCGCGTTGAGGAGTTTATGGCCGATGCCTCCCGGGTAAGTCCCCTTTTTTCCTTCTCTTTGTGTATGTAGCTCCAGCGAGCCATAGGGGCTCCCCACAGAAAACCAGTGTTGAATGTAATGAAATGCTATTTTCTGGGTGAGCCCCGGAGGCTCCCTGGCTACCCTCCCTCCCATCCGGTCGGTGGGGTTTTTCGCATTGGTTGAAGCCTAGTTTCCGAACTGAAGGCAGCCGGCGCAGTGAGGTCCAGGGCTCCCCTCCCCCTCCCGGGGGGGGGAGGGCTGCGTGGACGACCGGCGCAGCAGTAAATTGATTGTTTGATTGTTCTTTGGGATTGTAGGGAGTTTTCTACCTCTCTGTTCAGTTTTTGTTGTAATTTTTACCATGTGGGGTTTATTTTGTTATGCCTACCTTTCTGGGTGCCTGACCCCGGTCGATGGCAGATAAGGAAAACCCCCAACCATATGGGGTTTTCCAGGGCCATTGCTCCCTGAAACCTCTCTGAAGGGGCCAGGTTCTGGCGCTGGTCCCTGGTAGGTCTGAACTCCATAGCTAATGTCCCGGTCTAACATAACATACATTAGCCCGATAAGCTCCAGGGAGCCTCTGGGAGACACCCAGAAATTTTCGTTTCATTACATTCAACGCTGGTTTTTTGTGTTATACGCTCTTTTCTGGGGAAGCCCTTGTGTCTCCCTCAAGCCTGTCTGAACCACTAAGATGGTTCCCATCTCCCAGGTCTCTTCACATGTGGAGTTCTTAGGCCTACCAGAGCCAAAACCTGCCCCCTCCCCCCTCACAGAGGTTCAGGGAATGGGGATAAAGGTGCATTTGAGCTAGGACAGAGGAACTGGGGACTTCTTGCAACCTGACCAGGGAAGGCATCCACAAAGTCAGCATCAAAATAAACCACTGCAGATTTCTAAGGATTCTAAACACAAGTTCTAAAGACAACCTGCCTTATGAACTCCCAACTATGTAAACAAATGATCAAATGTCTCAAACTAGTGAGAGATCATTTGCCCCACCTCTTCCACTCACTTGAGGGAGGGGTAGGGAGGGAGAGGAGCTCACTACCTCCAGAAGTCTGAGTTGTTAGTTCTAATGTTGATGCAGTCGAGGTCACTTAACATGTATATTTGCCAACATACATGTCATGCATACTGTACTGCATACCTAATGCAGTCCAGGTATGTTTATCAACATACAAGATATCAAGATACACAAAACAAATTCTTCTTTATAACTGGTCTCTAAACAAGCCAATATGCAATGTTTGCAGCTTTAACTGAAACTTGTACAAAAGTCTATTATGACAGTGAGATATAGATACCAGAATTCAATATTTTCAGATTTGATAGGAAATATAGGCTACAGGGAAGGGGAGGGGGGTCAGCCTGTTCATCAAAGATACACTTACCTGGTCAGAGCAAAAACACCACCAAAAACAATATTGTGGAAGTGCAGATAATCAAAATAGGAATTCTAAATGTGGCAATTTTCCTTGTATATAAATCCCCAGATGTAAATCCTCAACAGTTTAAAGACAACCTAAGAAAATAGAATAGTACTTAAGAAACCCTCACAAACTCTGCCCCAAAGATTATCTTGCTTGATGATTTAAACTTACGGCACTTAACCTTTCGGCTGTGCACCCCATACCTGATGGGGTGGCTAATTATGGCCAAACTGTGCATCTCACCAGGTGAAGTATTAGTCACCCCCTCAAACAAGAGTGGTGGAACTTTCACACATAACGACACAGAAATGAGTGAAACACTGAGGCCACAGTACAATTCTGTTTCCAATAAACCCCTGAACACATTAAAAATCAATGATCTAAATAAATTCTTTTTGAATGTGACACCACCATTGAACCATATATCAGTGTCACCCAAACCCCCCACTGGACTTTGAGGTAGCCATAAACAGCATTCCCATGCACTCTGCACCAGGCCCGGACTCCTGGAACTCTATATTCATCAAGAATTGCAAAAAAACACTATCACAAGCTCTAAACATCTTTTGGAGATGGAGCCTATATAATTGTGTTATTCCTGACATACTTAAAACACCATTTCACAAAGAAAGTAGTAAAGCAGATGCAAAAAAATGTAACCTTTATAATTTAACATCACACATCATAAAAGTCTTTGAAGGGGTGCTAAGAAGTCACATCACAGAACACATGGATTCATTGTCTACATAATCTTGGGTAACATGGGTTCAGGACAGGGCACTCCTGCCCCTCACAATTGCTAGACCACTATGGCATGGCCTTAGGTGCCGTGGAAGACAAGCAAAACGTTGAAGTATTATACACAGATTTTGCAAAAGCTTTTGACAGATTTGACCCTGATTTTATTGCACACAGAATGCTCAAAACGTAATTGCTGGCAGAGTAGGGAGAGGGATCTTTAACTTCCTAACAGAACCCAGAGTCGAATAGTCAACAAGGTAAAAATCTAGATCATCCACCACGAATAGTTCAGTCCCCCAAAGTACTGTGCTTGCTCTGGTACTTTTTCTCATACTCATATCAGACAAAGACAAGGATACAAACTACAGCACTGCATCATCCTTTGCAGATGACAGTAGGATTTGCATAAGAGTAGACAATATACTGTAGTCAGTAGTTTCAAAGCATCATGTGACAGAGTACTGGAAAGACGGAACACCATGATTGTAACTCTCATCTTGTAACCACACTTATGTAATTACATTTAGGTAAATACAGACCTGAGAGAAGGATTCCTGACCCAACACCACTAAACCTAACAGAATGATGGGGGGAGGGGGGGGCAACTTTACAGATCCTGGGAAACTACCTGGTAATCCCATGGATTGTTGTACTAGGAACTGGCAAAATGGGCCACATGTTCCTCATGCAGTGCCATCAAAGGGGCAAACGCAAGGTTGGCTCAGTCACCCATGCAGGGCCACCCACTTACAATGTGTAGTTGCTACATTTAGCAGAAGAGGCCTATCCTAACTGACAGCAGATGAGGCCCCCAACCTTGGAGGACTGTCTCTGAGCAGAAGGGGGACAGAACCCCTCTGCCGAAGAACCGGACTATGGTACACACAGAAATCACAAAAGCGTGATGCATCAAATGAACAAATCCACAAGGGCTGTGACGAGGGTTCGAACCTACATCCGAGCGGATCCCAGACGCTGCCTTAAACGACTGAGCTACGACATGGTCAAAAGAATTGCAACCAGAAGTTCTACTGAACTTACTTGGATCCTGCAACCTCTCCGAGACACAAACCAGGGTTTTACACAATTCCCCCATGCACTCCAGCTCTATCAATAAGATATTCTACCTCTTCGTCCTTACTTCATTACACACAGAAATCACAATAGTGTGATGTATCAAAATTCTTGATGCAAACATGGTTGCAATTCTTTTGACCATGTCATAGCTCAGTCGATTAAGGCAGCGTCTGGGATCCTCTCGGACGTAGGTTCGAACCCTCGTCACGGCCCTTGTGGATTTGTTCATTTGATGCATCACGCTATTGTTCATTTGGGCAGCATTGACAAATCCAGAACTGCATACACCAAGGCAGCCATACCAGGAACAGATTTCAAAATCAGAGAACAGATCAACAACTGCCATGACACAAAATTGCCATCAAGTGGGTTCGAGCCCGGTGATCCTCTGCAGTAAGGGCTCCAGAGAGCATGGACAGCATGGTGCTGGCCCTTGCCCACATCCTTGAGGAGCACCGGTACAAACAAGCAGTGCCCCCCAAGAACATGGGCAAGTGGTGGAACTCATTCCTGCCACACACATGTTTGGGGTTGACAGACTCCATGTTAAGCCCCCAAGGAAAGAAGTGTGTTGTCAGCCAGCCAGGATGCTGCATCAGAATCAGTTACCTTTGTTTCCCCTTTAATTACAGTACTGTAATTGCCCTTTCTATTCCATTCGTTTCATCTTCTCCTTTTGATTTTGTCTAACTTGCTGAGGAAAATGTTATTTATTATCTTTAGTATTATTTTAATTTTATTTGCTCCCCATTATTTCAACAAATTTGTAATGATATATCCTATTTTGTTTCAGTCATGATGTACATTCCCAAGTTGGAGAGAATGCCAAGAGAAAACAATCAAAGTCGGCAACGAGAGGGGATGAAATTGAATCAAAGAATACGTCGCAAAAATCCTCAAGATTTTCTGATAAAACTTCCAATGCGCTCAGGTTATGTAAAGGGCTTCAAAGTGCACCATGGAAAACAAAGCACAATGTTAGTAGCTCACATGGAAAAAGTGTGTCTGTCTGTTCTTCTGCATCAACACCTCGTCTTAAGGAGTTGGGCTCGTCTGTGATAATAGAAGTTAAGCCATCTGTGTATTCTGAAGATCATGATGCTAGCATATCAGACGAATCAGATATTTCTGCCAAAGGTATGATGGTTGTTTGACAGTTTGCACTGCTTCTTTATATACACTTCCTCATATATTTCACTCTTAATTTTGAAGCTTATCAAGATCTTGTGAGGACCAGAGACCACCACAGAACTGAGCAAAGGATCCACTAGAAAGTCAGCATGCTTCAAAATAAGCAACTTCTCATTCCCTGTATGGTTGATAAGCAAGTCAAAGGTATTGAAGGAGGTGGTTGTCGAAGCCAATTCCATCCACAACTTTATTTTTGCAGACAAGAGTTCTTACATTCTTGTAAAGCCACTAACATGCATATCATGTTGGGCAGGTACTTGTTCCTCATTTTTCCTGGAATACGACTTGCCAAATCATTTAACAACCAGGTAGCCATTCACTGCTGGGTGAATAGAGGCATAAAGTTATAGATTGGTGCCTAGTCAGTCCTTCCTGGTCAGGATACGGACCCTGGCAAAATCATTCACGACGAGTGGGGCTAGTGAGTTACTACTGCATCACAGGAACTGTGATGAAAAGTTAATGTTGATAAGAGTATTAAGCATGCCAGGTATGAATGGCTAAAAGGCAGGACATAGAGAGTTAGGTCTCACTCCCCCCATAGTCACTGATAGGTGATTGGTAAGCAACAACTGATCAGGGAAGCTGGGTGTTGGCTGGGTTTGGGCCACCTGAAGGTGGTTATCACTACTAATAAGTTTGAGTTAGTTTTGAGTGAATCTGTTTTCTGTTACCTGCTTGATGGGGTTCTGGGAGTTCTTCTACTCCCCAAGCCCGGCTCGTGGCCAGGCTTGACTTGTGAGAGTTTGGTCCACCAGGCTGTTGCTTGGAGTGGCCCGCAGGCCCACATACCCACCACAGCCCGGTTGGTCCGGCACTCCTTGGAAGAAACAATCTAGTTTCCTCTTGAAGATGTCCACGGTTGTTCTGGCAATATTTCTTATGCTCGCTGGGAGGACGTTGAACAACCACAGACCTCTGATGTTTATACAGTGTTCTCTGATTGTGCCTATGGCACCTCTGCTCTTCACTGGTTCTATTCTGCATTTTCTTCCATATCGTTCACTCCCGTATGTTGTTATTTTACTGTGTAGATTTGGGACCTGGCCCTCCAGTATTTTTCATGTGTATATTATTTGGTATCTCCTCTCGAAAAAAGGTTTTTCTTTTTTTATTTTTGTTTTCTTTGCCTCGAGGGGTCTGCCTTGTTTGGCTATTGGTCCACTTTTTATATTTTGGTGGCCCTCCTCTAGGCCCCCCCATGATTGTACATGTCGTAGAGGTTTCAGTGTTTTAGCTCATCCCCTTTGTTAGATCTTGGGTTCAACTGGCTTTGCAACACCTGGGCTTCCTGTAGTGGTCAGCTTATGGGCTCTGGAAAACCTCATAGAGGCTTGGTGGACCAATAGATGCGTGTTCCGAGTTCCAGCTCGTCTCGTGCAAGTTTGAAGGTTGCTCTGTGCTCTTGTCTCAGGGTGACAGTCACCAGTTTTGCCTCTGTGATGCTACCTGTTGGGTCAACAATGCCTTTGACCTGGAGTCTTACGAGACGTGTTCTCTGCTCGTGCTCCAATTTACCATTCTGTAGATATTGAGGTTTGGGTACAGGTGGCATCAGCTCCGTTTAGGTTGCTGCAACGTGCTAGATTGGTTGCCAGCTCGGNGGGTGCTGGGGGAGCAGCTTGCTCTATTGCCTCTCGCATGGTCCTGCTGTTGGGCGCTTTGCGTCGTCTTCCGGCCTCTGGTGGCATCGGTGACGGCTTCTCCCCCTTTTGGGGTTCAGCTGGCGGGGGGGGCTTCTTCCCCTGCGTTTCGTCGTGTCATCTTCGTGGGTACGTTGGACGTGGTCGGTCCGTCCCTTCCTTCTGGGGTCCGGCTTCTGTTGGGGCCGGGTGCCTGGATGGTGGCCCTGGACCTCCAGGTCACCTCTTGGCGCGTTCCTCCCAGGTTTTTCTGGGTCTGGCACGGTTGGTGGTGGGGCTTCCGGCTGGCTGCTTTTGTTGCCTGCCCTATTTTGTGCTGAGCACTTTGAAATTTTTGCATCTTCCCGGATCTTGGTTCCCTGTCTGTGTCTGAGATTCGGTGTATGGCCTACCTCGACGTCTGGCTGGTGTGGGCTCCCAGTCAGTCCGCATGTCTGCTCGCCAGGGGTGTGGTTCCTTCCAGATCGCCGGTTTGGTGTCCTGGTGATCGGGAGGTTTTTCCATATGTTTCCATCCCGGGTTCGGGCCTGGTCCTTGTTTAGGGCTATTGGGCCACTCATTCTTTCCCTCCAGACGTGTTCCTGCAGCTGTGGTCCCGCCTTCGGCGGTGCATGAGACGGTCTCGGGTTGCTCAGCGGTTGCTTGAGCGGTTGTGCGGGAGTCTGAACTTCGCCGTGCTAGTCTACCCGCCGGGTCGGGTTTGGCTGCGGCGTCTGTTTTGGTTCCTTCGGGGATTTCCTTTCCGCCTCTCTCGCGATCGTTGGGTTCTCCCTCCGGGGGTCTTTTGTCGGTTGCTGCGTCACCGGCTTCCTCTTCGGGGTTTTTCAGGGTCGGTGCCTTGGCCCTTCCCGAGCCCTCGCTCGTTGTGTTCACGGACGCGTCGTCTCTTGGCTGGGGCTTTGTGACCAGTGCTCACCAGGCAGGCCAGGGACGGTGGGGTTCGTCCTTCCATCGGGCTCACAGCACGGTTCGGGAGTTCGCAGCTGTCTGGTTCGCGCTTCGGAGGATTCGGGTCGCTCGGGGATCGCCCTTTACCTCCGTTTGGACTGTACTCCAGTGGTTCCTTGCCTGAACCGCGGGGGTTCTCTTCAGTCCTTAGCTCTTGGGATTGGTCCCTGCGAGTGGCTCGTCTGCTGGATTCCCGGGGTTTGGCTCTCCGTGTGGTTCACGTCCGGGGAGTGTCCAACGTTCTGGCGGACGGTCTGTCTCGCTCCCTCTCCACGGGTGGACGGTCGACGACGACTCGTTCGTTGGATCTGCCAGACTACGGTCTCCCAGATGTGGACCTCTTCGCGTCGGTGTGGTCTCGGCGTCTCCCGATGTGACGCCTTCCCCGACTGCGCAGCGTTCGCGGTGGATGCCTTTCGGCGGGACTGGTCTAAAGGGGTTCCCTGTACCTCTTCCCTCCGGTCCAGCTGTTGCTTCGGGTTCTGGTTCTTTGGAGACATTCCCAGGGAGAGTACTCCTTGTGGCCCATTGGTGGCCGCCCGGCTTTGGTTTCCGGTGCTGTTGACTCGGTGCCCGAACCGGGACGTTTACCGCGGCTCCGCCTCTTTCAGCAGGTCGGTCCGCTCTGGTACGGGGCTGGTTCGACCTTCTCCTGCTCTTCGCGTCTGGGGTTTTTGACGCGGGTGTATCACCAATTCTATGGTGATCAGGTGGCTTCGTTGATGGTGTCCCACCTGAGAGCTTCGTTTCGGCGACAGTATGGATTTCCTGGCGTTCTTTTCGCCATTTTCTGGCTCTTTGTAGGTTGTCTTTCTTTCGGATCAGGTTTTGTCCTTTCTTTCTTGGCTTGTTCAGGACGGTCGATTGATGCCTGATACTGTCGCCTCGTCTCGTGCGGCGCTGGCGGAGCTGCTCGGGCTAGCTTTCGGGTCGACGTTACATCCGCCCCGTTTAGTAAGCTTTCCTGTGCTATGTTTCACCTCCGGCCTGCTCATGCGCCTCCTGAGCCGTCCTGGTCCTTGGACCGGGTGCTCTTCTATCTTTCCTCTCCTCGGTTTGTGGTGGCCCCTTCGGTTCCTGATTATTTTTCCAGGCTTTGTTTTTGTTGGCGTTGGCCTCTGGGGCCGGGTAGGGGTGCTTCATGCCCTCCTCCGGCGCAGGGGTTTCTGCTCTTTTGGTCCTGGGGTAGGTTTGTCCGTTTGCAGCCTTCGCCTTCTTTTCTGGCGAAGAACGAGACGGCTGCTTTCCGGAGGGGTCCGTGGGTCATTGATGCTTGGTTGGTTCGGCCGGGGGTGCATCATGTGTTGTGTCCAGTTGCGGCACTTCGCCGTTGCTTGCGCGCTTCGGCCGGTATGGCTGGGGATGCACTTTGGGTTGATCCAGTTTCCCTCGTTCCCTGTTCCAGGGTTCGGGTCTCCCAGGTTGTCTGCAGGGTTATTAAATCTAGCCAGCCTGCGGTCTATCCTCGTGCCCATGCCGTTAGGAAGTTTGCGGCTTTGGCTGCTGTGTTGGTAATATGTCTTGGGCACATATTCGGGCGCGTGGTTTTTGGATTCGAACAGGGTCCTGGCCGCCCGTTATTTGGTGAACGTCCGTGCTCCTCGGCGTTCTTGTGTTGCTTTGGGTCGCAGGTTGCAGCCAGTTGTCTCGACTTCGCGTTGAGGATTTTGTGGCCGCCGCCTCCCGGTACGTCCCCTTTTTCCTTCTCTTTGGGTAATTAGCTCCAGGGAGCCGTAGGGGCTCCCCACAGAAAACCAGCGTTGAATGTAATGAAACGCCATTTTCTGGGTGAGCCCCGGAGGCTCCCTGGCTACCCTCCCTCCCGTCCGGTCGGCGGATTTTTCGCGTTGGTTGAAGCCTAGTTTCCGAACTGACGGCAGCCGGCGCGGTGAGGTCCGGGCCCCCCCCCTCCCCTCCCGGGGAGGGGAGGGCTGCGCGGACAACCGGCGCGGCAGTAAAGTGATTGTTTGATTGTTTTCCTTGTGATTGTAGGGAGTTTTTCTACCTCTCTGTTCGGTTTGTTGTAGTTTTCTACCATGTGGGGTTTGTTTTGTTACGCCTACCTTTCTGGGTGCCTAACCCCGGTCGATGGCAGATAAGGAAAACCCCCAACCATATGGGGTTTTCCAGGGCCATTGCTCCCTGAAACTCTCTGAAGGGGCCAGGTTCTGGCGCTGGTCCCTGGTAGGTCTGAACTCCATAGCTAGTGTCCCGGTCTAACATAACATACATTAGCCCGATAAGCTCCAGGGAGCCTCCGGGGCTCACCCAGAAAATGGCGTTTCATTACATTCAACGCTGGTTTTTAGATCTCGGTGGAATACACATCTAACAAAATAGTAATGGACAATAATACAGTACTTTATGTCACTTGATTAATATCACTATCATACTGTGAGAATTAATATGTATACTATTTTTTATATAGGGTAATGTAGTGATCCCTGGCCTAAATGTCGTTGACTGTAGCAATATAACTGAAGTCATAAACTGCCTAGAAGCTGGCCTTGTACACCGCCACACTACAGCTATCCAGAGTCATGATCCCTCAAGCTCCCATGCAATCTTCTCTCTTATTTTGGAACATCAGTGGAATGATCCAGGTAAGTGTGCATATTTGGTCTTTATCTATATGTTTATCTCGTACTAACCTCTTTCTAGGGGGGGGGGGTGCCCGTTTTGGTCCTCTGGTGCTGTCTTGCTGAGATTGCACCAAACTACTGCTAGTTCACATCAGTCACAGAGTTCTGCTTGGCCTACTGGGGATCAGAACCAAAACCTGGCCTTCTTCAGAGGCACAGAAAGTGAGTGACATTCCCCTTTCCCCTGGAAAAGTATCCAGAAAGTAAACGAAGCATTACTGACTCAGCCTGTCCTCAGACTACGTTTTCATTCCATCCAGCGGTCGATCCCCAAAGACGCATTCATGAATTTTAAATGCTGTTCATCACAATAGGATTTTCTCAAATATAAATTATATTATTATATATTCTCCCTTTGTTTCAGATGGAAAACTGAACTACCTATATTCTCGCATGAATTTTGTCGACTTGGGAGGCTCTGAACGGCTGATGCAGTTTGGATATGGTGGTTTTAGTCTTCCCAGTCAAGAGTCATTTTTTCCTAATTCTGATCTGAAAGCTCTAAGCAATGTCATCCATTGCTTAGCAGACCAATCTTATGTGGGTCCAATTCCTTACAAGGAGTCAAGACTTACTCATATATTAAAGGTATGATCTTCCCATTTGTTTGTTGCTTGTTTGGAGATATGGTGTATATAACATACATGTTATTAGAAGGTGTTATGATCAGTTTATTCAAGCTTCGTATACATGTTCCACTCTATATTATATGGTGTTGAATATGTCCAACTCTGTACACATGTTCCACTCTATATTATATGGTGTTGAATATGTCCAGCTCTGTACACATGTTCCACTCTATATTATATGGTGTTGAATATGTCCAGCTCTGTACACATGTTCCACTCTATATTAAGTGATTAATATGTCCAAGCTGTCTGTATATACAGTATTCTACATACATATTTTGATGTTGAATGTGTCAAAGTGTATTTGTATGTAAGTGTATGTAAGTGTATGTATGTGTATTTACCTGAGTTTACCTGAGGGCCACTAACCCTACTGGGCTTGACGAGGATAGACCCCAACCTAATATAGTATATATCAGTCTGAATATCTTCAGGGAGCCTCCCGGGTTACCTCCCCCCCCCCAGAAAAAGACATTTCATTATATTCATCACTGGATTTTTGGGAAGACTTCAATTCCTTGCGCCACCAGAATGTCACAATAAAAGCTGCACACCACGGAGAGCTCTGTGTCTATATTATTATAACTCCATCTATGTCCGAGCTCTGTATATATGTTCCACTCCATATTATAAAAATTATATGGACTTTGCTTAATTCTTTGTTTCATTAAATTCTATATTGGGTTTTTAGTGAACTGATTGCACATTCATAAGTTTACCTAGGCAGTATCTATGCTTTCATCTCTTTTGTTGCTCTCTGGTTTTTGAAGCAAATAATTAATAGCTACAGCTACAATAGCTAAATCAGTATTCAAAATTGTTCTCTAAATGTTCAAAGTATTAATGTTTAGAATTGCAATGAAAATTATGATGCTAATTCATGATTGTGATAATGTTGAAAATGGATTGAGAAATGTACAAAATTAATAAAGCATACTGTACATTTTCTGGGGGGAGCCCCGTCGGCTCCCCGGAGCTATCCCAGGCTGATATGCTAATGTCAGACTTTGGCATCAGTCATGTGTATGGAGTTCTTAGGCCTACCGGGAACCACGGCCAGAACCGGGCCCCCTCAGAGAGGCAAGGGGAGCAATGGCCTATAGAAGCCCCCGTGTGGTTGGAAGCATTCTATTTCTGCCATCGACCGGGATAGGCACCCAGAAAGGTAAGCACCCCAAAACAAAACCCCTATTCTGGTTAAAATTGCTACCAAAAGCCGAACTAGTGGATAGAACTCCCCAACAGAAAAACGAGCAAACTAGTGTGACGTCACACGCTGCCGCGCCGCTGTCTGCGCAGCTCCCCCCTCCCCGGGAGGGGGAAGGGGGAGCCCCAGACCCTCCGCGCCGGCTACCCACACCTCAGTTCTTGAGGCTGATGCTATAGGCGAAGGTCGTGTGCTCTGGCTCCGGTGTCGCTACAACACTGTGCTTGCGTGTGGTGTTTGTTTTCTGGGTGCGAGAGCCAGGAGTAATTTTCGGTACTCGGGCTGCATGCGCCTAGGGTTTCCTTCCCTAGGTGGCCTGTAAGTACTGCCTTTGGGGCTTGGGGCCGCCTTCCACAGGCTCCTCGGGATCTGCCTCTGCTGGTCCGTTTTACCTTTTTCGGTTTTTCGGCTGCCTGTTGGGCTCTTGGGTGTTCTGTTCTCCCTTGTTACTGGCAGGTAAGAGGCAGTTTGCACTGGTAGGGGCGCAGGGTGCTGCACAGCTTGTATTCCCGACATAGAGGCCGGCTCTGTTCCCTGGGGTTCGCTGTCCTCTTGCGGGGTTTTGTTTTTCTTTTTGTTTTTGCCTGGTGGGGGGTTCTGTCCTATTCATTCCTTAGTTCTAGCCCTATCACGGTTATACTCGATGGCGCCCCCTGCTAGGTCCCCGTGAGTGTACACGTCCCTGGAGTACAGCTATAGAAGTTCGCTTGGTGGTTGGCTTGGCCTCCTCACGGAGTTCGCTTGGTAGTTCGCTTGGCCTCCTCACGGAGTCAAATGCAGTATTTGGAGCTTTCACAGAAACCCATGCAGGGGAATTCTTGGACAGTGAGATCTGGATTCCAGGATATAACCTATACAGGTGTGATAGGAAAATTAGGTCACATGGAGGAGTGGGTCTGTATATTAGGGAAGACCTTGTGTGCTCGGAGCTCCTAAACGTTACAAATGAGGTGATAGAGGTACTGGGATTAAAAATAGAGAAAATAAATTTAGTGATTATTCTAATATACAAACCGCCAGATGCAACGGCTGAGGAATTCACAGAACAGGTAAACAAAATAGAGAATAGCCTTGATAATTTGGAGAACCCAATACCTGATATTATCTTCTTAGGTGACTTCAACTTGCCTAGTCTCAGGTGGAGAATAGCAAACAATAATATTATACCAGGGAATCTATCAGGACCTAACCAACCACAGATTAGAGAACTACTTAGATTCTGTGACAAATTTTCACTCAGTCAGCAGATATCGGAGCCAACGAGAAATGAAAATATTCTAGATCTGGTCTTTACGAACAATGAAGACATTATCAGAGACATTACGATATCAGATACCACATATTCAGATCACAAGCTCATTGAAGTGCAAACTACCATCAATACTCAGAATAGACCTAAAACGTTGATAAAGCGAGAGGGCTATTCAGTAAATTCAATTTAATAATAAAAGGATAGACTGGGAGATAATAAACAGGGAACTTAAAAACATTCCATGGGAAACTGTTTTAAGTAATAAAAGTCCTACAGAAGGAATAGAAAAACTGACTTCGGAAGCGTATGAAGTCTGTCTGAAACATGTTCCTTTGAGGAAAGCCAGAAAGAGATCCAACGTAGAAAGAGAACGCAGAAGACACTATAAACGCAGGAAAAGAATAACGGAACTGCTTATGCAGACACGAATTTCCCGTCAAAGAAGGAATAATTTAAATAGGGAGATTGAAGAAATCGAGCGGAAATTGAAACACTCATATGAAAACTGAAGAAAGGCAGTAGAACAGAAAGCAAAGCAATTAGGAAATAAAGAAAATCCAAAATACTTCTTCACATATGCGAAATCAAAAGCAAAAAACTACTGCCAGTATTGGACCTATTCGTACAAGTGAAGGTTCATACACGGGGATGACAAAGAAATTAGTGAAATCCTAAAAAAGCAGTATGAGGACATGTTTAGCACTCCAATAAACAACATGAAAGTAGAAGATCCAGACAATTTCTTTATGCGGGATATCCAAACCCCTGTAAATATAACTGATATCAACACGAGCGCACTAAATTTTGAAAGAGAAATTGAAAACATGCCCATGCACTCGGCCCAGGTCCAGACTCATGGAATTCAATATTTATAAAGAAATGCAAAGTGCCGGTAGCACAGGCACTCAGTATAGTGTGGAGGAAGAGCTTGGACACGGGGGGAGTACCAGATGCACTTAAAGTAGCAGACATAGCCCTCTACACAAGGGAGGGAGCAAGCATTGGCAAAGAATTATAGACCAGTTGCACTAACATCGCACATAATAAAAGTATTTGAGAGAGTGATTAGGAGTCAGGTCACCAATTCATGGAGACCATGACCTTCACAACCCAGGCCAACATGGATTTCGAGCGGGAAGATCGTGCCTCTCACAGCTACTTGAGCACTACGATAAAGTCACTGAGGCATTAGAAGAAAAACAGAATGCTGATGTGATATACACGGACTTCGCAAAGGCTTTCGATAAATGACCATGGCGTGATAGCACACAAATGAAGTCAATGGAAATAACCGGTAAAGTAGGACGCTGGATACTCAGTTTTCTGTCAAACAGGACTCAGCGAGTAACGGTCAACCATATAAAATCTAGTCCAAGTGCAGTTAAAAGCTCTGTACCTCAGGGTACAGTCCTTGCACCGCTGCTTTTCCTTATTCTATATCAGATATAGACAAAAATACAAGTCACAGCTTCGTATCATCCTTTGCAGACGACACAAAAATCAGTATGAAAATTACCTCGGCTGAAGACATTGAAAAACTTCAAGTGATATTAATAAAGTTTTCGACTGGCATCAGAAAATAATATGATGTTAACAGTGACAATTTCAGGTACTCAGGTACGGTAAAAATGAGGACCTTAAACATAATACAGGGTACAAAACACAATCAAATGTGCCCATAGTAGGAAAAACAACATGTAAAGGATTGGGAATAATGATGTCTGACGACCTAACGTTAGGAGCATAACCAAGCAAAT
>WNGS01001480.1:18006-35506 GCA_020271785.1 Procambarus virginalis
ATGTTACAGAAGAGACATTGTCGAGTCATTAAGGTGATACTGAGCAACTTTATGGGAGCAGGAGAATATATTAAACGTAATTTAAAACGTGCCCAAAACAATGGAATGTCGTTGTTAGCAACTTTAGAAAACGCAAAAATGTTTGGAGGGTAGCAGGTTAAATATTAAAATACAGTCCACTTTAAAATTAAAATAACGTAAATTAAAGTAAATAGTACAGATGTCGACAGTATGTAGATTCTCCCAAGCAAAGAGGATGACGTCATCGCTAGTGACGTGACGTCATCGCTGGTGATGTAACGTGTGCAGGGATGACATCATCGCTGGTGATGTAACGTGTGCATTAATGACGTCATCGCTGGTGATGTAACGTGTGCATTAATGACGTCATCGCTGGTGATGTAACGTGTGCATTAATGACGTCATCGCTGGTGATGTAACGTGTGCATTAATGACGTCATCGCTAGTGACGTGACGTGTGCAGGAATGACGTCATCGCTGGTGATGTAACGTGTGCATTAATGACGTCATCGCTAGTGACGTAACGTGTGCAGGGATGATATCATCGCTGGTGACGTAACGTGTGCAGGGATGACATTATCGTTGGTGACGTAACGTGTGCAGGGATGACATTATCGTTGGTGACGTAACGTGTGCAGGAATGACGTCATCGCTGGTGATGTAACGTGTGCAGGGATGACATCATCGCTGGTGACGTAACATGTGCAGGTGTGACGTCATCGCTGGTGACGGGACGAGGGCAAAGGGTTGCCGACATCACTTTCCAGCGAAAGGTCAAGGAGAGAGAGCGCAATCCGCCGCATATTGGAAGAGAAGACTAATGCGTTTTGGTGAGGAATCTGTAATTATCTGCTACTGAAACAAGAAGATTGTGGTTTGTGGCAATTGTGGCATTCGTCTCGACTTGTGGGACTAGAAGGGCGGTCTGAAAACAAGGGGTGATCGTACCCTGGTAGTCTACTATCGTAGAAGAGGTCTGTTTATTCTTGGAGGGGATCTGTTGAAAAGGTAAACCGAGTTGGTGCCTATTTACTGACCCGACACTCAAGCTTGATAATAGCGAAGTTGACAGTGATGGACGAATGAAGAATTTGTGGGCGACCAACAGAGGTCAACTACAGGCGCCATCTTGACATTGGGAAGCAAGCGTCGTCACTCCAGTAATTTTGTGGTAAGAGCCTTTGATCTTATTTTGAAGTTCATACACATGAATTAGTCGTGCATGTAGTGATTATGAAGTGATAATAGCAAGTTAACACTTTCCCGGGGGGGGGGGGGGGGGCCCTTCCATCACTCGACCTTTCCTAGTGGTTTTGGGCGTTCCACGGGAGCGCGCAGTAATACTGAAAAGTGAATACTCTTTTCAACTTTGTTACCTTAATTCTTGTCCTAGGTTTTTAAATTTTGTATCAATGTGTTCGCAATAGAATGCTCTACAGGACTAATAGCATATACACTCCAAAAGCCCGGCTTACCACCTGCAGCAAACAGAGAAAGTTACCAGGGAGCGCGCAAGAGCGATAAAATGTGTACATTCTTTTCACTTTTGTCACCTCAATTTTCGTCCTAGGTCTTTCATTTTGGTATCAATGTGTTCGCAATAAAATTCCCAATAGGAGTATATGCATATAATGTCAAAAACCGTGGCGCGCTCCACCCACCGACGTGATGAAAGCAGGTGCTGAGAGCAGGGAGGAGTGCTGGGCCTTCCATTAGAGAGTGGTAATACTGAAAAGTGTATACGCTTTTCAACTTTGTCATCTCAATTCTCATCCTAGGATTTCCAATTTGATATCAATGTGTTCGCAATGGAATTCTCTACACGATTAAATGCATATGAAGTCCGAAAGCCATGCTTACCACCTGCACAAAACAGAGAAAGTTACCCGGGAGTGCTAAAGAGCAATAAAATATGTACACTCTTTTCACTTTGGACTTTCATTTTTGTACCATTGTGTTCACAACAGAATTCCCTACAGGAGTATATGCATATATAAATTCCAAAAGCACGGCGTACCACCCTCAGCAAACAGAGAAAGTGACAGAGCGTTATCCCCATGAGCGCTCATCAAGAGCAATAAAATGTGTTTACTCTTCAACTTTGTTACCTCAATTCTCGTCCTAGATTTTCATTTTAGTATCAATGAATTCACAATGAAATTCCTTACAGGAGTATATGCAACCCGTCCTCGCAAATTCGTATAGTCAATATTGACTTATTAAATACGTGCATAAGTGATATACTAAACATAATAGTTTACCTTGAAAAGCTTCATAGAAAACACCGACCTTACCTAACCTGAGATCCTTTACTGCTAGAATCCACTCGGTAAAACATCTAAACTATTGGGACCGACTAAAGAGCCTAAATCTGTATTCCCTTGAGCGTAGGCGGGAGAGATACATAATAATTTACACGTGGAAAATATTAGAGGGGCTGGTCCCAAACCTGCACACAGAAATAACACCACATGAGACCAGAAGACATGGCAGGATGTGCAGAATACCCCCGTTGAAAAGCAGAGGTGCAACTGGTACTCTGAGAGAGAACTCTATCAACATGAGAGGCCCGAGACTGTTCAACACGCTTCCACTACACATAAAGGACATAACTGGCAAACCCCTCACAGTGTTCAAGAGAGAACTGGATAAGCACCTCCAAAGGATACCTGATCAACCAGGCTGTGACTTATACGTCAGGCTGCGAGCAGCCGCGTCCAACAGCCTGGTTGATCAGTCCAGCAACCAGGAGGCCTGGTCGATGACCGGGCCGCGGGGACGATAAGCCCCGGAAGCACCTCAAGGTATCCTCAAGGTAAGGTACCTTGTTAGTATGTTAAGATAAGCATCTTATTGCTTCGTAATTACAATTATTACTTAACCTATACCTATAATAGGTTAAGTAACAATTGTAATTACGAAGCTATAAGATGCTTATCTTAACATACTAACAAGGTTAGGTAAGGTCGGTGTTTTCTATGAAGCTTTTCAAGGTAAACTGTTATGTTTAGTATATCAATTATGCACGTATTTAATAAGTCAATATTGACTATACGAATTTGCGAGGACGGGTTGGTATATGCATATAATGTCCAAAACCGCGGCGCGCCTCTCCCGCATACATGCCGAAAGCAGGCCACATTTTTTTTATTTTTGACGCCATACTTCGTCATGAGTAGAAATAAGGTACTCAATTTTGACTCCATACTTCGTCATCTGTGGGCGAAATTATTTTAAGAATAAATAGCATGATGATGGCCAGAGCAACACATGTTTGCTCAACAGTGGTCGGTGATCAACTAATTGTGAGTGACTACAGGAGAAGATTTCTAGTGTGGACTCGCCCGGATAGGGAAGTACCCTTCGTAGTGAGACCCGGCTGATGACGGAGAGTGCTGGAAGAGTTTTATTGTAATTGCTTTATAGTGGTTCATGGAAAGGGATTATTTTGTTGTGGTAAACTTGCAGATTCGTGTATGGGAGCTTTAAGAAGTTTACATCTATTCGAGAACCAACTGATGAATTATTCTGTTGTTGGTTTACAATTGCAATCGGCAAAGAGGAAGCTTAACTAATCACAGGAAAGATCAATCTAGTAAACGATCTACGGAGGATCATTTGGTCGTCTGTGTTTGTTTGTTTGCGAAAGAAATTAATTTTAATGCATTTTTGCGATTGTGATACTTGTATGCAAACTAGACAACTTTATTCCTCTTCTTGTTAGGGATCTGAGTCAGGGCTTTGGGTATCAGAGCTCTGAGTGTCAGGGCAGGAGTGAAAGAGATAGTTTACATCCTCGACCTGATGATCTGACAAAAAGAAAAACTAAGGGAACTTCAATAGAGGATCGGTTGCTCACTTTGAGGGTGTGAACACGTGACATCAGGTTGTTAATGAGCCCTGAGTTCCCATCTTGGAGACACTAAATCCCTTCTCTACATTTCGGTATGATTTTGGGCGGTTGGTCAACGAGCGGCGTGACATAGTGTAGTGTCAGCCCGTAAGGGTGTCTGCTCTGCTTGCGTTGCACGTTTTTCTGGAGTTGCACGTTGCACGTTTTTTCTTCCATCACTCGACCTTTCCTAGTGGTTTTGGGCGTTCCACGGGAGCGCGCAGTAATACTGAAAAGTGAATACTCTTTTCAACTTTGTTACCTTAATTCTTGTCCTAGGTTTTTAAATTTTGTATCAATGTGTTCGCAATAGAATGCTCTACAGGACTAATAGCATATACACTCCAAAAGCCCGGCTTACCACCTGCAGCAAACAGAGAAAGTTACCAGGGAGCGCGCAAGAGCGATAAAATGTGTACATTCTTTTCACTTTTGTCACCTCAATTTTCGTCCTAGGTCTTTCATTTTGGTATCAATGTGTTCGCAATAAAATTCCCAATAGGAGTATATGCATATAATGTCAAAAACCGTGGCGCGCTCCACCCACCGACGTGATGAAAGCAGGTGCTGAGAGCAGGGAGGAGTGCTGGGCCTTCCATTAGAGAGTGGTAATACTGAAAAGTGTATACGCTTTTCAACTTTGTCATCTCAATTCTCATCCTAGGATTTCCAATTTGATATCAATGTGTTCGCAATGGAATTCTCTACACGATTAAATGCATATGAAGTCCGAAAGCCATGCTTACCACCTGCACAAAACAGAGAAAGTTACCCGGGAGCGCTAAAGAGCAATAAAATATGTACACTCTTTTCACTTTGGACTTTCATTTTTGTATCATTGTGTTCACAACAGAATTCCCTACAGGAGTATATGCATATATAAATTCCAAAAGCACGGCGTACCACCCTCAGCAAACAGAGAAAGTGACAGAGCGTTATCCCCATGAGCGCTCATCAAGAGCAATAAAATGTGTTTACTCTTCAACTTTGTTACCTCAATTCTCGTCCTAGATTTTCATTTTAGTATCAATGAATTCACAATGAAATTCCTTACAGGAGTATATGCAACCCGTCCTCGCAAATTCGTATAGTCAATATTGACTTATTAAATACGTGCATAAGTGATATACTAAACATAATAGTTTACCTTGAAAAGCTTCATAGAAAACACCGACCTTACCTAACCTGAGATCCTTTACTGCTAGAATCCACTCGGTAAAACATCTAAACTATTGGGACCGACTAAAGAGCCTAAATCTGTATTCCCTTGAGCGCAGGCGGGAGAGATACATAATAATTTACACGTGGAAAATATTAGAGGGGCTGGTCCCAAACCTGCACACAGAAATAACATCACATGAGACCAGAAGACATGGCAGGATGTGCAGAATACCCCCGTTGAAAAGCAGAGGTGCAACTGGTACTCTGAGAGAGAACTCTATCAACATGAGAGGCCCGAGACTGTTCAACACGCTTCCACTACACATAAAGGACATAACTGGCAAACCCCTCACAGTGTTCAAGAGAGAACTGGATAAGCACCTCCAAAGGATACCTGATCAACCAGGCTGTGACTTATACGTCAGGCTGCGAGCAGCCGCGTCCAACAGCCTGGTTGATCAGTCCAGCAACCAGGAGGCCTGGTCGATGACCGGGCCGCGGGGACGATAAGCCCCGGAAGCACCTCAAGGTATCCTCAAGGTAAGGTACCTTGTTAGTATGTTAAGATAAGCATCTTATTGCTTCGTAATTACAATTATTACTTAACCTATACCTATAATAGGTTAAGTAACAATTGTAATTACGAAGCTATAAGATGCTTATCTTAACATACTAACAAGGTTAGGTAAGGTCGGTGTTTTCTATGAAGCTTTTCAAGGTAAACTGTTATGTTTAGTATATCAATTATGCACGTATTTAATAAGTCAATATTGACTATACGAATTTGCGAGGACGGGTTGGTATATGCATATAATGTCCAAAACCGCGGCGCGCCTCTCCCGCATACATGCCGAAAGCAGGCCACATTTTTTTTTATTTTTGACGCCATACTTCGTCATGAGTAGAAATAAGGTACTCAAATTTTGACTCCATACTTCGTCATCTGTGGGCGAAATTATTTTAAGAATAAATAGCATGATGATGGCCAGAGCAACACATGTTTGCTCAACAGTGGTCGGTGATCAACTAATTGTGAGTGACTACAGGAGAAGATTTCTAGTGTGGACTCGCCCGGATAGGGAAGTACCCTTCGTAGTGAGACCCGGCTGATGACGGAGAGTGCTGGAAGAGTTTATTGTAATTGCTTTATAGTGGTTCATGGAAAGGGATTATTTTGTTGTGGTAAACTTGCAGATTCGTGTATGGGAGCTTTAAGAAGTTTACATCTATTCGAGAACCAACTGATGAATTATTCTGTTGTTGGTTTACAATTGCAATCGGCAAAGAGGAAGCTTAACTAATCACAGGAAAGATCAATCTAGTAAACGATCTACGGAGGATCATTTGGTCGTCTGTGTTTGTTTGTTTGCGAAAGAAATTAATTTTAATGCATTTTTGCGATTGTGATACTTGTATGCAAACTAGACAACTTTATTCCTCTTCTTGTTAGGGATCTGAGTCAGGGCTTTGGGTATCAGAGCTCTGAGTGTCAGGGCAGGAGTGAAAGAGATAGTTTACATCCTCGACCTGATGATCTGACAAAAAGAAAAACTAAGGGAACTTCAATAGAGGATCGGTTGCTCACTTTGAGGGTGTGAACACGTGACATCAGGTTGTTAATGAGCCCTGAGTTCCCATCTTGGAGACACTAAATCCCTTCTCTACATTTCGGTATGATTTTGGGCGGTTGGTCAACGAGCGGCGTGACATAGTGTAGTGTCAGCCCGTAAGGGTGTCTGCTCTGCTTGCGTTGCACGTTTTTCTTATTTGTTTCTGTGCGGAGATTATTTTTTGGGGGTCCTCATCTGGGAACTCTCTTTCTACATTATTATAATTATGGGAATAAATTGGGTGTTCCTGTCTGGGTGCTCCCTTCCCCATTTAATGCAGTCTTGTAATAGTACCCAGCATTAGGTAAGAGGGTGCGGAAATATGTAGGAAACTTGAAAGCCAGCATCACGTCCTTTCTCCTCTCTGATTAGCCTCCTCCGACCTTCCTGACTAGCTTCCTTCCTCCGATTATATAAATATAAAAATATATTTTAAAATATATCAGTTGCAGCTCATATATTTTCCAACTATTTCCCCCCGCTATATAGCGCCCTCACATTGCCGACTATTCATGATTGATTGATTGATGAAGATTAAGCCACCCAAAAGGTGGCACGGGCATGAATAGCCCGTAAGTGGTGGCCCTTTTGAGCCATCACCTGTATCAATAGATGATACTGGAGATCTGTGGAGGTGCGACTGCACCCTTCGTGACGGGAGATGTCTCCCGTGGCTATTCATGCTTGTGCCACCTCTTAAGTGGCTTAATCTTCATCAATCAGGCCACACACCTTTCCCCCCCTCTCTACAGCCCACTCCCACTCTTTACTCTCTCTACTCTCTTCTTTCCCATCTCCGTATTCTCCCCTACTACTCTACCCACTTTCTTCTCTCCCCTGCTGCTCTCGACTCTGCTGACCTTGGCAAAGTCTTGCCTGAGAAGGATGTCCAAGATGACAACACTAACTTCTTCGGCTCCGTCGACCAACAACACATCATAACCTTGGATGCGAGGCTTGGTCAGCTGCCAGGCCTTCACCAGTCCGTCCTGTTGACAACACAGCCGTCACAAGTGTTCTCACTACAACATTTATATCAATGGAATACATGACATTATCAGATAAGAAACAATTGAAAATATTTTATCTATTAGATGTGTAACAATGGAAAATTTGCAATCTGTCAGATATATTTAAATGGAAAATATGCCATCTATCTGATGTATTACCGTGGAATATATGCAATTTATAAGATGAGTAGCAATATAAAAAATTGAGATCTATTAGGTGGAGCAACAATGGGAAATATGTGATCTATAAAATATGTAGCAATGAAAAATGTGCGCTCTGTGAGATCTGTGACACTCGAAAATATGCGATGTATCAGATGTATAACAATGGAAAATATGCTATCTATTAAGAACATACAAACATAAGAATGAAGGTAGTTGCAGAAAGCTTATTGGCCCATACGAGGCAGGTCCTATTTATATCCACCCAAACTCATTCATATGTCAAACCTACGCTTGAAATAATCAAGGGTTCCTACTTCTATTATGTTACACGGTAATTGGTTCAACAAATCAACAACCCTGTTACCGAACCAGTAAAGATGAGAATTAGATGAGTAACAACAGAATATATGCAAACTATTAGATGAGTAACAACAGAAACTATACGAACTATGAATATGTAACACATAGAAAATATGCGAACTATTGTAATATATAACAATAAAAAATATATGAACTATTAGATATGCAATAGAAAATATGAACTATTAGATATGTAACAATAAAAAAAGATGCAAACTATTAGATATGTAACAATAGATAATATGTGAACTATTAGATATATAACGATAGAAATATGCAAACTATTAGATATGCAACAATATAAAATAAATTAACTATTAGATATGCAACAATATAAAATAAATTAACTATTAGATATGCAACAATATAAAATAAATTAACTATTAGATATGCAACAATATAAAATAAATTAACTATTAGATATGCAACAATATTAAATAAATTAACTATTAGATATGCAACAATTAATAACATGAGTAACAATGGAAAAATATACCATCTATCAGATGTGATTACCAAGTACGTAAGTAATTATCAAATAATGGCACCAAACGGGATGGTTATATAGCACCATCAAATGTGCGGAATAATCAGAGGGCGCTAAATATCACCAAGGATGCCAATACAAGAACAGAAACGCATAAGGCAAACGATATCAAAAGTGTCCAATTCACCAAGAACTCTATCGAGGGACAAACGACCGCGATGGGTGGTCGGAAAGCAAGACACATGCTCGTCTTGGAAGTCAAGACATTCAACAAGGATATGCATGACCGTAAGAGGGACAAGGCAATTTGGACAATAAGGAACAGGGCGGCACTCCATTAAGTGACCATGAGTTAAGCGTGTATGGCCAATATGCAACCTCGCCAGAGGTATTTCCTACCACTGGTTATGCTGGTAGGAGGAAGGCCATGAGGACACACTACTCTTAAGAGAACGCAGTTTGTTACTAGTAACAGAAGACCAACAATCCTGCTAACGGATAAGGATGGAGGAATGAATAACCGGGTAAAAGTCGGAATAAGGAATATCTTTACGGGAGATGGGACAATGAGCAGACAGCTTCCCTAGCGGCAGCGTTCACACGCTCATTGAGAGAGTTACCAATATGGTTGGTAACCCAGCAAAACTCAACTGACTTAAATTTACTGGAAATAAGAAACAGCCAATGTTGAATCTCGACAACCACTGGATGGACCAGATTAAAGGACCCAAGAGCCATGAGGGCTCTATGAGAGTCAACGACAACTACAAAGGAAGATTGAAAACGAGAAAGTTGGAGACGAAGAGCATAGAGAATAGCATAAAGTTCTGCTGTGAAGATGCTAGTCTCTGGGGGTAGGCGACACATATAAGTGCTGTCAGGAAAAACAACAGAGTAGCCTATACTGTCTGCAGACTTAGGCCCATCAGTGAAGATGGAAACGGAGTGGGAGTGCTAAGAAAAGTGCTCAAGGAATAGGCATTTCAGAACCGTAGGAGGAGTAAAAGCTTTAGTGATATGGATTACGGATGTACAAAACTTCGGAAGGGGACTCTCTACAAGGGTAAGGAAGGGACAACACAAGGAGATACATTAAAAATACGAACAGAAAGAGTATCCTGTAAGCGAGATAACCGGACAGAAAGAGGGAGGTGGTGAAGAGGAACAGGAACTACAGGAGGGGTAAAAGTTAAAGCACGACAGAGGCGAGAGGAAGGATGCTGCAAGGACCGCGCAAGATAGCAAAGACAGTAACGATCACGGCGGTCCTGGAGAGATAGGAAGCCAGTGTCAACATACAAGCTAAGGACGGGAGACGAACGAAAGGCACAAGAGCTGAGGCGCAACCCAGTATGGTGCAAAGCATCAAGATGGTGAAGAGTAGAAGGAGAAGCAACGAGTAAGCAGGGCAACCATAACTGAGCTTAGACAGGACGAGAGAGGAATGTAAAGCGAGGAGAGTGCGCATATCCATTCCCCAAGAAGTATGAGACAAAACCTTAAGGAGTGTAAGGGCCTTAGAGCAGTCAACTCGCAGGTAAGAGATATGGGCCGACCAAGACAAACGAGTTTCAAAGATTAACCCCAAAAGCTTAGCGGAATCCTCGTACACAAGAGGTTGACCATAAAGCAACAAAGAGGGACGAAGAACGACACGCTTCCGAGTAAAAGTCATAGCACAGGTCTTAGACGTAGAGAACCGGAAGCTATGATTGGTGGCCCAAGACGACACGGCATCAATCGCAAGTTGAAGCCGCCGTTGAAGGAGAGGCGAATCATCACCCCGACAACAAAGGTTAAGATCGTCGACATAGAGAGCGGAGAAGACACCAGGAGGAAGAGAGGAAAGAAGACCATTGAGGACAACCAGAAAACGACTAGTGCTCAGAACACTACCTTGGGGCACACCTTCGTATTGCTGAAAAGAGGCAGAGAGAGAGTGGCACCAAGCCTCACTCGAAAGGAACGACGAGAGGGGAAGCCTTGGAGAAAGAGAGGGAGATGACCACAAAGGCCAAAAGAATGAAGTTGGGACAGAATATGATATCGCCAGGCGGTGTCGTAAGCCTTTTCCAGGTCAAAATGGACGGCAACAACCGAGGTCTTCGCAGCAAAAGCAGTACGAACATAAACCTCCAAGTTCACCAGGACATCAGTTGTGCTGCAGCACTTGCGAAACCAAATTGAGAAGGGGAGAGGTGGTGATAGTGTTCTAAGAACCACATCAGACGAACGTTAACGATACGTTCAAAGAGTTTGCAGACACAACTCATGAGGGCAATAGGGCAGAAGTCCTTAGGGGATGTCCCAAGAGACGCTGGTTTCCGAACAGGGAGGACAACGGCATCGAGCCAGTCCTCAGGGACTGGGGACTCATACTCAGGGACTCATACTTCTCAGGGACTGACGATGACTCCCAGACCAGATTATACAGATTCAGTAAATACTGAGATGTGCACGGAGGGAGATGGTGAAGCATCTCATAATGAATGCCATTGGACCCTGCCGCAGTGGAACCGCAGAGGGCCAGGGCAGGCTGAAGTTCAGAGAGAGAGAAGGGATCATTATAGGAAAGTCTGAGAAGGGTGGAGAAATCCAAAGGACGAGATTCAAGAACAGGTTTACGAAGAAGGAAAGATTGAGGAAGATGAGAACCAGAGCTAACAGAAGAAAAGTGGGAACACAGTTCGGTCGCGACCTGCAACAGGTCCGCTACAAGAGTACCATGGAGGTGAAGGACCGGCGAGACATCGGGAACGAACTTACCCACTATCTTGCAGATACGTTTCCAGATCTGCAGCAGAGGAGTTTCGGACGTAATGGTGGAGACATAAGACATTCAGACATTCACGTTTAGCCATATGGATGGTTCTATGGGCCACCGCACTCGCCTTCCGAAACAACAGAAAAGAAAAGATTCAGCCATCTGCCGGCGGCAGTGTCACTTCCAAGCTGCACACTTATCGCGGACAGCCCGAGCACAGTCCACATTCAACCAGGGAATGCACTTCCGCGTCCCCCGAGAGGAAGAGTGAGGAATAGAGTGGAGGGCAGCGTCGAAGACTGTGTCATGAAAAAGGAGGAGGGTGCGAGGGAGAGGCAGAATGGAGAGGTCGGAGATTAGCACGGAGGGTAAATAGGTTCCAGTCTGTCTTGGCACACCGCCACCTAGGGAAGGAGAGGGGAGGGTGAAAAGAGAAATGAGTAACAAGGATGGGAAAATAGTCACTACCATGGAAGTCATCAAGAACTCGCCACGAGAAATCTACGTGAAGAGACTACGAGCAGAGAGAAAGATCAAGACAGGAAAGGGTGCGAGTCCAAGAGTCCAAATGAGTGGGCTCACCAGAATTCAGAAGAGACAGGTGAGAAGAGAGGATGAACAGTTCGAGAAGGCGACCTCGGGTGGTTGTCAGAACATCACCCCAAAAGTTATGCCGACAATTGAAATCACCCAGTAGGAGCACAGGTTCCGACAAGGCGTCTAGGAGGTGTTTAAGATCGGGAAGAGAAAGAGGGATATTCGGGGGAGATAAATGGAACAAACCGTGTACCATGTACTCACAAAGATACGGGTAGCAGAACATTGGAGAGGCGATGGAAAAAGTAAGGGGACGAAGGGAACATCAGAGCGAATAAAGAGAGCAGAAGAGTTAGGAGCCCCAGCAACAGCTGGGATGGGGGGCGGGCAGAGTGAAAGGAATAGCCATGGAAGCGACCAGGACGAGCATCAAGCATCAACTCCTGGAGACAGACACAAAGGAGCGAAAACTGTGAAATCAGAAGTTGGAATTCAAGGAAACTGGCATAATATCCACAAACATTCCACTGAAGAATGGACATCGACAAGAAAAGAAAGGACAGCAGCAGAGAAAAACGAAGAAACAAAGGTGAAAAAGGAACACAGCACGTTAAAGAAGCACAGGATCAGGGTCAGGGAAGTCAGGGTTAAGGGGCATGGGTAAACTGAGTAAGGAAGGAAGGAAGGGAGCTGAAGGACCGACCAGAGGCGGACGAGCAGGGTCTGGATGAGGAGGAGGAGGAGGGGGGACAACTGAGGGTCACGGACAGCAGCAGGAGGGGCAGAAACCAGGGAGTGCACCTCAGCAACCGAGAGGGAAGTGGTGGCCAAAGAAACCTCCATAGCAGGAACAGGGGGCACAACCACCGAAACGGGATGGGAGGGAGCGAAAGAGCCAAAGACAGGGGTCGAGGAAGAAAGCGAAGCCTTTTTACCGTCCGGGGAGGAGGAAGGAGAGGAGCCAGGCTTACGCTTCTGACTCAAAGAAACAGGCGTCCCAGCAGCAATGTACTGGGCAACAGATTCGAGCGTCTCAACAGGAGAAGCAGAACGAGAGCAAACACGATGGCCGTTGGGAGAGTAATGGACATCAGCCCATACTGACAGGCAGCGAGGAGAGTCAATAAACGGAGGAAAAGGATGGGAAGGAGGATCGGAGGGAGTCGAGGAAGAAGACACAGGAGATGAGACAGACTGGGCAGAAAGAAGGGAAACCCCAGACAGAGAACCAGGAGGGGGACCCTTCGGGACAGAACTCAAAGAAATAGAGGAGGAGGCAGTGGGCGTATTTGGGTCTAAGGCCTGGAAACAGTTGTGAGACTGAGGAAGGTGGGAAGGACGAGGAGAGGAAGAGTACAACACGTGAGCATAAGAGACGTTAGCATAAGGTCAGAGACGGCGAACTTGGCACCTCGCCTCAGGAAAAGACAAACGTTCCCGGTGCTTCAAGTTGAGGATGGCTGCCTCAAGCTTGTAATGGATACACGTGAGGGAGAAGGTAGGGTGGGCCTCACCGCAATTGAGGCAGCGAGCCTGTTGAGAGGTGCGCTCCGAATTAGAGTGACCTTTTCTCCCACACATGGGACAGAGAAAGACAGTACCGGAGCATCGGAAGGCACCATGCCCAAACCTCCAGCACTTATTACAGAGCCGAGGAGTGGGAATGTACTTCTGGACGGAGCACCTGGCACCAGCAAGAATGACAGAGAGCGGAAGGGCCCTACCATCAAAGGTAATCTTCACAACCCGAAGGGGCTGACGGCGACGACCACCAGGGGGACGAGTAAACGTGCCTACCTGGAGGACAGAATGGCCCTGGGCTTCGAGAAAATACTGAATATATTCGTGGCAGGCCTGTAGATTCCTAGCAACGGTTGCAACATGGGGTGGGAAGAAAACAGTGCCAACACTGGCATTCAACCGAGCGTTCTTAGAGACCCAAACAGGGGTCTCACCAAGGCAGGATAAGGCGGCCAAGCGGACCCTGCATCCTGAGAAGGAGCAGCAACGACATGTGTACCGAGACGGGTGGAGTTGAAAGTAACAGAGGCATCTACGGAATCAACAAGGTGCCTATGGAGGGAGAAATCGTCAGGAGGTGAAGAATTCAGAGGGAGGAGAAATTTGGCCCATGAAGCGGGACCAAACAAGGCGTGGTACACATCAGTACGGGAAGGGATTGTGCAAGTGCGGCCATGGCGTGAATAGCGTTGAGAACCCCCAGAGAGGAGTTAAAAGGCGCAGTAGTCACAATGAGGGACTGAGCCGTGCCAGGGGACGAGGTGGTCACCACTGGGGGCTTGTGGCTCGACCCAACCACAGAGGAGGGAGGGGAGCCGAGGGGAGTAGTCAGAAGGGTCAAGGGAGGAGCAAGGTCATGGCTCAATGCAACGGGGGCAACAGAGCCCAGTCTTCCAACACAGTCCGACTCGGGTGCTTGGTTGCCCACCCCACGAGCCTGAGAAGGTATAAGAGGAACAGATTTCGACATAGAGACGAGCACAGCCCCGCTCCTGTGCCAGGTAAGTCCACTACGGGCTCACCATAACCCGTGCTACTTAGCACTTTTTTCCCTGTAGCTGAATCTAAAACAACAACGACATAGAGACGAGAGGAAAGACGTTCATTTACGAATGTGCCCCCACACCCATCATGGAGCCACAAGTAGAGGCAGGACACCCAACAAGAGACATGTTGCCGATCTTGCCGAAGCCCCCTAGGGGTGTGTCGTGAGTATACGCCCCACAAAAGCCACCTTAAGAACCGTCAGTCCACCGAGATCGGGTTCAGTGACAAAAGGAGGATTGACAATAAAAGGGTCCCCTCGCTCGAGACGTTGGGTACTACAGTTCTATGGGTGCAAGAGTATGCCTCCTCAAAGACCCGGGTGTCAAAACAAAAGAATGATCAAAACAGGCACAAGGTCAGCAGGAAATGACAATTAGAAAGGAGAAGAGGGAGAAAAACAAAACAAAAGGAAAAGGAAAAGTTGTCCAGCAAATTTAGTGAGAACAGCAGCAGGAGTATAAGGCCACAAAAGGACAGAGGACTGTCCCATGGAGCATCACACTCCGGCAGTCGCCCAGCCAAGCCCCCTCAGGCAAGCAACGAGTTGGACTGGGTGGGGGATGTGATTACCAAACCACACATCGGAAGATGAAGAAACTACGATGTTTCGGTTCGTTATGCTCTGACTCACCAGACTTTGTCTTAGAACATATAGGATTTGTGACCCCTCTTATCTAGAACCCGAACTTTTATATGATTTGTTTTGGAGTTTAGGTTATAGCTCTTGGTTCATTTAAAAAACACACAATAAAGCTAAAGGCACACTTTACACTAAAACTGGAAGACGGCCTTGGAATCCTGAGCAGAAAATATTTTTGAAATTGCCATATAATCCTCTTTTAAGTAAACTGAAATATAACGTAATTGATTCAAGACATAAAATCATTTTCAATTACCCATACACAATTAAGGAAAGGGTTTTTAACAATAGAGTGGGAGTTGATAGAAATCCATGAGGCGTTTATATATTGCTTTGAAGAGATTGTCTATGTCGGGAAAACAGCTTGAAAACTTGAGATTAAGCGACGACGATGTTTCGGTCCGTCCTGGACCATTTTCAAGTCGATTGTGAAATAATGTATAAAGTAATAATATAAGAAAAAGAAGGGGTAGTAGAAAAGGGTTATAATAAATATTCTGGTTACTTTCGCTGGTAACAAAAGCTATACTTCGGAGGATGGCTTTACTAGACAAATGATTCTAGTTGAATTAAAATTATATCTTAATAAACGGATGAATGTAAGTAGTCCCATTAGCCTTGTTCCTATGGGTATGGAGAGGGTTTTGAGAGATAGCATCCAGATGAACAGGTCTATTAATAAATAACAGCACCAGTTCTCAGAATAATATCAGGATTACAGAAAGGACACCTGATCATAATTCCATAGAAGACATCACTGCAGATGTATTGGCAGTCGGAAATAGAGGTAACATGATCAGGAGATCAAGAAGGATAAGAGGATTGGATCCTGGGTAGTAGCCAACCTCCTTAAAGAGTCTGGAAAATGGGACTCCGCAGGAAGGAATACTAGGCCCCTTCCTCTTCAACTGTCTCATGGATCAATTCATGAAGCTCAAGTTACCAAACGCCAAACTGCTTAACTATGCAGACGACTTTGGGGTCATTATCAATGTCAAAGGCACTAGGAATTATGCTCAAAAATACCTAGACATCATCAGCGGGGAAGCGAAATGCAAAGCAGTAAAAATAAACAGCAATAAAACCAAAGCAATGACCGTTAAAATGAGAATTCAAGACATCAGATTCGCAATACAAGTACATGAAATCGAGTGGGTTACCTCTTTTCAATACCGTGGAGTCATAATAGTCAGCCATTTGAAATTCACTCAAGAAATTGAATATCTTCGGCAACATTGCAAAGCCAGAAACACAGCTTTACGTTCCCTGACAAGTCTTGGAAATGGTGCAACTTTACCAGTACTCAAAATGTACTATGTTCAAGCAGTTAGGTCACTCATTGACTACGCTGCCCCTGCTCTTACATCCTTCTATGATAACCAAGGGGAGAAACTGGAAGTGTCACAAAATTATGCCCTCAGAACAATGGTGGGAGCACCTATATGGATTCGTTGCGAGAATCTAAGAATGGAAACCAACTAACCAGACTTAGGAAACAGGATCAAACAAAGGATAGCCACTATAACAGCAAAGCTTGTTGGAACCATCCTCAGACTGTCAATCAAAGATAGCATACACAGATCGCTTCACAGAAACCTTCAATATAGAATAAGTGTATGGACGGATAATCTGGTCAAGATTCTAGAGAAAGTGGACTTGAAATGGACCAGTTTTTCACAGATTAAGGAGCAAATCAAGAAGAAAATACCACCATCTGTCAAAAGTCGCCACGCAGCCAAAGTAGCTGAAGGAAGATCCACTACGATGTGGTACAAACAAGCCACTGGGTACTATTCTTTCAAGCTTGACAAAACGATATCCACAGACCTTGCAGTAGCCATACACCGACTCAGACATGGTTACAAGTGCTGCTGGTAGATAATAAACCCAATAGCTAAAGCGTGTCATATCTGTGGAACAGAAGTAGAGGCGCCACTATTTCATTACTTACTGGAATGTGAAGCAACTGAAGCCCTGTGCATCAAACTCAACATTAATCCATGGATAGCAGCTGCATTAGATGCAAATTCTACAGCGACTACAATGATTAGAAAAGCAGTTGAAGAATGGAACACAGTAGTGAACACTGTGCATCTTCATCTGCCATGAAGATTATGCTAATAAAACAAGACTAAAGCCAGCGCGCTAAAACAGAAGCGAAAAAGAAACGGGGGAAGAGAAGGAATGCCCTCCATTTAATACTTTAATCCAAATATCACAGTAAAAAAAAAAAAACACGAATAAACGAACTCAATTACGAGCTCACTGTAGCCCATGCTACATGG
>WNGS01001480.1:40506-45542 GCA_020271785.1 Procambarus virginalis
GGACCTCTGGTGTTCTTTAATCGAGCCCTGTTATGTGGGAGAACTCAGTGTAACTGCTCAATGCACAGACTTGCCTATATAACTCGCAAGCTGAAGTTTATAACTTATTAACACTCAACCCACCAGGAGACTCGAAACCTGGCCCACAGAGTGGCAGGTACACACTGTATCCACTGCACCATGCGAAACCTGGCCAGGTTTCGAGTCTCCTGAGTGTTTTTTTTTTTTTTTTGAGATATATACAAGAGTTGTAACATTTTTGTACAGCCACTAGTACGCGTAGCGTTTCGGGCAGGTCCCTGGAATACGATCCCCGCCGCGAAGAATCGTTTTTTTCATCCAAGTACACATTTTACTGTTGCGTTAAACAGAGGCTACAGTTAAGGAATTGCGCCCAGTAAATCCTCCCCGGCCAGGATACGAACCCATGACATAGCGCTCGCGGAACGCCAGGCGAGTGTCTTACCACTACACCACGGAGACTGCTGAGGTACTTGGTGGTACTTCTGTTGACCTTGGTACTGTTGGTGGTACAGTACCTTGACCTTGACCTGTTGGTGGTACTTGGTGGTACTTCTGTTGACCTTGGTACTGTTGGTGGTACAGTACCTTGACCTTGACCTGTTGGTGGTACTTGGTGGTACTTCTGTTGACCTTGGTACTGTTGGTGGTACAGTACCTTGACCTTGACCTGTTGGTGGTACTTGGTGGTACTTCTGTTGACCTTGGTACTGTTGGTGGTACAGTAACTTGACCTTGACCTGTTGGTGGTACTTGGTGGTACTTCTGTTGACCTGTAGTGAATAATTCGTCAGAGAGCTATAGCCAGCAGATAATTATTTTACTAGAGAAAAGAATCTAACACAGGCTTCCCTGGCCTGAGATATTCCAAGACATTCCAAGCTATTTGATGTGTGAGGTAGATGAGGCTGTAACCTAGAACCTAGATGTTGAGGGCTCCGTCAAGACATAATTTTTTGTATGTATTGTATATTCATTATTAAATGTTTGTTTGTGAAAGGATTTGTTTCCTATTATTCCCTGTGAGGGTTTTATGGAAAAAGAGGTGATATCTTGAAAACAACACTCAGCGGTCGTCGGGAGCAGACGAGTCCGCTATGCTAGATCACGAGCGCTTTATTCTAGTAGGTCTGCCCCACTCCCAGCCTGACTTCTTATACCGGGAAGAGATGGAAGGCCTTCTTCAGTAATGTGAAGAGTGAACCAGCCGGCCGTACTGACAGTGAGAAAGTGTCTTCTTCCATCAACACACTCTGTGTACGCTGATTACCTTGGTCAAGCTGCCTGCCCATCACCATGGGTCACAAACGCTACAAGGTCCGGGGTACTCCCCTCCACGAGCATCAGTTCTCCAAGACAGACCTCCTGAAACTCTTTAAAGATGTCGGTGATGTAACACCGATCGACATCGGCCAGGATGGCACGGACATCGCTTTCTATTTCTCGAGCGAGGAGGACCTCGACACACTGCTGCAAAGCGTCTACGAACTTCGTGAGAAGCACATCCTTCTCCACTACCCAAGTCAGTACCTTGCTGCCCGACCAGTCTTTGTCAGTAGCCTCAGCCAATGGTTCGTGGAACAGAGCCGAGAATCACATATACTGAAAAACATCGAGGAATCAAACCTGGGCATGCTGTTATTCTGAATTCTGCAACTATCACACCTTGAAGCTCACATTCACCTCAGTAGCTGGAGCTTCCCTGGCTGCCAAGAAAGTCGCGCTTACAGCTACAACGTACTGCCAGCAACTGCAACGCCCGCTCCTGCTGCAACTGTATTGCAAGCCACCCAGGCGCCGACGCCTTCTCATTCTTATCCGTCGACATCTGCCTCTATTCCACCCCTCGTGTGTGCACCCACACAACTCTACATCTGCTGCAGGATCAGGTGACTACTCAACCTGCAAGAACTCAACCCTCAACCAAACCTTGGGAATAGTCACGCGTGCCTGTACCTTCAAGAAAAAGATAAACATAAGGATGAAGGTAACTATAGAAGCCCAATTGGCCCATACGAGGCAGCTCCTATTTATAACCACCCAATGAAAAGAAAAGAAAAGAGTTTCAAAAGTGCTTGTTGCGTTGTGGTGTAGACAGAGGAGCGGCGACTAAAACAGAGGCGTATGTTAGAGGGAGACTTGCCGCACCTTAGGCCGGTGTGTTGTGTTTATGGCGTCAGCTGATCCTTGGGGCTGCGACGAGGCAGTTGTTTTCTGTGTTTCGCTGTTGGTGGCGCCAGGTATAAATGTGGCGTGGGTCAGATGTGTCCCAATTTGTTGGTCGACTTAGATATTTAGCCAGTGCTTTGACTATTTGGTATTTTTCTTGTAACGAGTGGTCACCGCCTCCTAATATATGCTACTTATACCAAGTAGTCGTTCAACTGTGTAAATCTCTGGGGCTCCCCTACCGGAATTACTGCAACCAGGCATGGTTGCAACCTCATCACCGAAAGACATAGCTGCTCTGGAGAACGTGCATCACAGAGCAACAAAAATCATGCTAGAGCTTAGTCGTCTCTCATATCAGGAACGGTTGAGGGGCCACTGGGCTAACAATACTGCAGACCAGGCATGATAGGGCGGATCTAGGAACCTTCAAAATAGTAAACCATTTGGACGATGTCGATCCCGACACTTTCTTCAAAAGGTCAGATGTAACACGAACGGAGAATAACGGGTTCAAGCTCAACAAGCCACATTGTAGGACAGAAAACAGGAGATGCATAGGGTTGTAAACCCGGGGAACCACCCTCCTGCCTAAGCCGTCAACGCCAAAACTCTGCTGGGTTTTAAAATACAGATTGAAATATCTTCCGGGCAAATGGGGCCTTTGACAAGCCGCCAGCTTCCTGTCCTCGTCGAGGCCACTATTATTAGTGGGCCTCAGGTAAATTTAAGATTCATCACCTCTGCTATTGAGTCAGCCGATTCATTGGATGAGGAAGTCTCGGCTGGATCAATATCTCCACGGAAGTGCCCCTACTCAACTGAAGATTTCCTTCTGGACACTACCTCTAACGACAGCATCACCATGACAACACGCAGTCAGACCTGCGGACTGGCCAAGAAGCCCAGGAAGAAGAAGACCAACGATCTGAGCCTGATGAAATCATCAATAAAAAATGAAGACCATTGACGAAATGTAGGAGCGAAGAACACCACCAGAACCGCGATGAGAAGCCCGGCCTCCTGCAAGATACATCAGCGAGCAACCATGTGAATTCCACCCTACCACCAAACCACAGCATCAGCTACAATCTACGGTGGTTGAGTCACCGATCTTTTTCTCCCCCTCTTTGACATGTCTCCAGTTCCTAGATGAAGATTTCTGCCTTTAGCCCCTGCCTTCCATCCCCTGATTACCTGCTCTAGGGGGCCCTAGGAACGTGGAGGTGATCTGCCAGTTAATTAATGTGAAAGGTTACATACAAGATTTGCCAGTTAATTAATGAAGACTGATAACGAGGGGAACTGTTTGATAGGACACCTGAGTAAGGTGAGGGAAAGACTGAGTCACCTGTAGCTCCCTTTGGGGAGTGAGCTCATGATGACAGGTGAGTGCCTCAGTCTGTAGTTCTCGAATCTGTGACGTGTAACTTCTCCCTCACAATTAAATACGAGTCCAGGTGATTCCTTACTGAGGGTACTGGTATTGTTATGGTGTCAGCGAAGGTATCACCACTGGCGGTGTCTGCTAGTTTTTTTTAATTACCTGAATAGTTTGGCAATTTAGAGGCCTAGAACGTGGTAACCTGTACATTATATTACAGACTCACCACCATATATGAATAATCCTATACATAGACTGAACCTACACATTATATTACAAACTCGCCAACATATTAGAATTACCCTATATATGGACTGAACCTACACATTGTATTACAAACTCTCCAACATATCGGACTAACCCTCTGTATGGACTGAACATGTATATTATGTTACAGACTCGCCAACATATTGCTGCTGAAGCAGCAACAGGGCTGCTTCCTGGGGGTGGAGGCCTGGTCGAGGACCGGGCCGCGGGGACACTAAAAAGCCCCGAAATCATCTCAAGATAACCTCAAGATAACCTCAAGATATTGGAAAAACACTCAACAAGGACTCAACATACACACTACATTACACACTCATCAACATATTGGACAAACACTCAACAAGGACTCAACATACACACTAAATTACACACTCACCAACATATTGGACTAACCTGCCATTTACGTTCGTCCCTGAAGAGGATTCTCTTATAGTCAGCTTGAGAGACGTGGTGCAGGGTGATGTACTCGTCCGTGCAACTCAAGAAGCAATTAACTGTCCTCCTAACTAAGTCACTCCAATCACTGCAAGTTGTTGGGAAAGTGGATTAGGGCATGGCTATTCCAAACGAAACAGAGAGTTAGTATAAATGAGGTTAAGTCAGAGTAGGATAGTGTTGTTAGTGGAGTGCCTCAAGGCTCAGTCCTGGGACCTCTGTTGTTTAAATATATATAAATGATTTAGATTCAGGTTTGAGTAGCAACATCTGCAAATTTGCAGATGATACAAAAATCGGTAGGGAAATTAATACGAAAGAAGACTCGCTGTCACTTCAAGTTGATCTAAATAGGGTTTTGAAATGGTCAAAAGATTGGCAGATGCAGTTTAATGCTAATAAATGTAAAGTTTTGAGGCTAGGTAATGATGATAGAGTTACAAGATACGAGCTAGATGGTGTTGAGATTGTAAAGTCGGATTGCGAAAGGGATCTAGGAGTTATGATTAGTAAGAATTTAAAATAAAGGATCAATACCTGAATGTTCGTAATAAGGCGAATAGGACACTGGGATTTATTAATCGCAGCGTTAGTAACAAGACACCTGCTGTGGTTCTTCAGCTATATCTTGCTCTGGTTAGGCCAATTTAGAATATGCAGTTCAGTTTTGATCGCCATACTATAGAATGGATATAAATTCACTTGAACGTGTCCAGCGTAGGATGACTAAGTTAATTCCCAAATTAGAATCTTTCAATGA
>WNGS01001482.1:0-121232 GCA_020271785.1 Procambarus virginalis
ATGATTTAGAGATACCATTTCTTTCCCCAGAAGTGGAGCTACATGTATTAATCACCATGGATTTTTTATATCCACATAACCTCTGCCCGAAACGCATTGCGTAATAGTGGCTTTAGGCATTGTCTGTACTAAGCTCTATCTATAATCGATCCATTTATGTAAAATCACTATGTATGTACCTTACCTGAATAAACATTTATATTTACTTGGTCAAATAGGTCATGACGGGGTGGTTTTCTTACGCCCCTTACTCACTCAACTGGAACTTGTTCCATCAGCTATGAGTTTGTTATTTGCCTGCCTCTCTTGCCCTCTTGTGCAAGGGACTATAGTTGCATAGTATTCTCGGAGGAAATATGCGAGTGTATAGTAATTTTAAGGTTTATGATTAGCTTGTGAAGTCTATGAGAAATATAGAACAGAACTTGTATGTACTTAAAATAGTAAAATGGAGTGAGACATTGACAGTATGTAAGGAATTTTTAAGCTGATAATGACTCATGAGTAAGTGATGTAAGGAAGCCAGACAGCTGAACACGCTTCGGATTCGTAGTCCTGAGGTTCCGGGTTCGATCCCCGGTGGAGCCGGAAACAAATGGGCGGAGTTTCTTTCACACCTGATGCATCTGTTTCACCTAGCAGTAAATAGGTACCTGGGAGTTAGACAGCTACTCCGGGCCTCTTTCTGGGGGGAGGAATATAAAAAAGAGGGCCTGGTCGAGGACCGGGCCGCGAGGACGCTAATCCCCGAAATCATCGAGATAAGCCTCAAGATACAGATACATGCCAGTTTATATAAATCATAATTAACTGAAGAGAGCCAAAACATATTGCTAAGTGCAGGAGTTTTGATGAACGCAATATGATCAAGTCAGCCCAAATTAACCAATGCCACAATTTTTAATGTTAGCATTGACCTGTACAAACTAGACCCATATTTATATATTGTAGTTACAAATTGTAACTACCTACTTAGCTAGGAAGACAGGCTCGTGATTCGTCGATCTTCACCTGACCACAGTAAACCAAGGCGACGACATGGGGGGGGGGGGGGGTAACAGGTATATAGTCTCTCTCTAAGCGCTTCACACCCTCGCCCACAGTTCACCCAGTGAGCCAACTCCACGCTGACTGTCCCCTGTAGCACAGCATCACCTTCACCCACCACACACCACTCCACACTGAGCATTTGAATTAAATCATGGAATACGAAATGAATTGTGATAGATCCAGCAATGCTGCTCAGTGTAGGAAAAGAAAATCTATACTCTATACAAGTTCCGAAAGTGACGGCGAGTGGAATCTTGTGACTAAGGCAAACAGGAAAAGCCGCTCCATGACGACCCATCTTCTGACAAACACTCCAGCTTCTCCAGCTCTTCCAGCTCCTCAGACTAAATCTGCACTGCCAGTCTTCAAAGTCCAGCATACCGAAGGTAAGTCTTCCTACGCTACTGTAGTGGACCTCGAAAAAGAGTACCCCCCAGTTCCAGATCAGAGCAAAACCAAATCTCAGGAGGAGAATATATTCTGAGGCCCAAAGACGAGTCGACCGCAACGATTCAGAAAAATTACACAAAATGTGAGGAACTCAAATCAGAGGAAAAAATACGAAAAATCATTGTCCTCCACTATCCCTTGCATATGGCCCTTGACCATCTCGAAAAGCTGAACTATGTGGTGTCAGCAGAGAGATGCCAGGTAAGAACCACAAAACAGGAAACCCGACAAGTCCTTCTCACAGTAAGAGGACAGATCCCAGAGAAACTTGACCTTGGAATCTGGGGCATGTTCCAACACACGCCTTACACCCCAGAGCCCCTAAGATGCTTTAGATGTCAGATTTGGGCATCACAAAGATGGCTGCCAACGCCCAGTGAGGTGCGAAGTCTGCAGCCAGCCCCACGACAAAAAATATGCATAGTTAAACACAAGGCAAATCACCCTGTCCAAGCAAAATGCCAAATTGCTCCAAGGCATATTACGCCTGGAACTTGAAATACCCTGAAAGGCTCAAAAGGCTTCAAACGAACCCCACCATGCCTACAGTGGAGCCGAAGCCTCCACCAAAACTTATACCAGCTCCCCTGCCCACTTAAACCGCGTGGTGTCTACCCATTCAGGTAGAGAGAGCAAACGGCCCTTCACCATCGGCCATGGTGAAGGGTGTGAAGGCTTCCGTACAGGACAAAAAAATAGCTGGGGCCACAAGAAACATGTTCAAAGCAGTCGCCCGCCCATTGCATCCAGTAAGCACATTTGGGGGCAATAAGAGTAAGAGTAACAATTCCAGTGTCAAAGTGACCACGGAGAAGGGTCAAAAAGTAACCAGGCCCCAAACCTGCACAGCATTAAATAGTGCTTCCGCAGAACTGGACGCTCTCTGGCCAATGCTCAAAACTTTGGTCACCGAATTGGTCGAAAGTCTGCTGTCATTACTCAGTATAAAGCAAACCACAGACTCTGAAGACAATCGAGCACAAGCAAGAAATTCGAAAATGTAATATCCTCACCTTCAAGACAGCAGGGCAGGAGACACCCCCCTAAAAAATAGTCTAGCGCGTCGGAAAGCGACGTTGATGAGTCAATTTCAGGTCCACTAAGAACCTATACACCAATTGCAACTTCCATGGCGTGTTCATCAGACTCCATGGATACCACGGTATTATCAGCAAATTCCAAGAACCTATAGGTCTAAATATCCTGCAATGGAATGCGCAAGGGCTGCGCACAAAATTGCAACACTTGCAATGCATAGCAGCAACCAAAGGCATTGACATCCTGATACTACAGGAGAGCTTGCTTCGAGCCTGATTAGAACCTAAAATCTCAGGCTACCGAGGCTTCTTCCTTCCATGGATCAATGGGCAACCCAATGGATGTGCAATCTATGTAAAATGTGACCTGATCTCCAAGTCCATAACCAGCCCACCTGAACGTGGAGCAGGGACAGAGGTAATGAGAGTAACCATTGAGCTAAGACACGACAAACTTGAAGTGTTTAAATCTGTTATTTGGACTTGCGACAACATCAAACACAATCATTTGTGGAGATTTTAATGCCCATCATCGATTGGCACTGGGCTCTAACACAACAAATGAAGCCGACATTCACATTGCACATCTACTAGACCAGCATCCAGAAATCCAAATCCTAAACAAGAATGCACCCACCCACATCCAAGGAGGCAGATTAGACCTTACCTCCGTTTGAGCCTCCCTAAGAGATGCAGCAACATGGTCCGTTGAGCCCACACTCACAAGCGACCACTATGGGGTCCAAATTGATCTTAAGTTAGATCTACCCACCCCCACCTGCACCTCCATCTGAAGCCTGGAACTTTGCTTTAGCAAACTGGGTCCGATTTCAAAACCTCATTTCAGAGTGGCATAGAAACTATGATCTTCCCAAAGACATTAATCAGGCAGAACAAGAATGTCAAACCAATTCAAAGTGCAGCCAACCACTCAATCCCACTGAAAAAACAGTCCACCGGACACCATGAAGATAATTTGTACTATTGCGAACATGTCAAAGAACTCAACCATAGACAACATAAGAAAGCTATACAAAAAGCAGCCAAGTGACCGCAACAAGACCTTACTTTGTGAGGTCAAGGAACATGTGCATCGAGAGACCAGACTAATAAATGAACAAAAGTGGCTGGAATGGTGTTCACATCTGAATGAACACGCCTCTCTTTGAGAGATGTGGCAGCAAATTCACCGGACCAAAGGGAATAAAACACCTAAAGCCCCACACCCCAAGGATCCTCAACTGGAAGCCGAAGTACTGGCAACCAGGTTTGCAGAAAGAGCAGCCAGCAATCAGCTTCCACCAGATGTATTTGCAGTGCAGACCGGACTAGAGGAAGAAAGGTGGTACAGAATCATTACAGCATGTGAAGTCTGACACTAATGCCCCCTTCACACTGGATGAGCTCAATCGGGCTAAGAAAAACTCCAAGGATACATCCCCTGGAGACCACAAAATAACCTATAAAATGATTAGAAACCTCAGCCCAGAGGGAGACGCTGCATACGTAAGGTTAATTAATTTAGCCTGGACTTCTCAAACAAGACCTTCAGCTTGGAATAGAGCAGACATAGTACCGATCCCAAAACCCAAAGATCCAGCTAATCCCAGGCCCATCTCTCTCCAAAGCTGTGCAGCCAAGACGGCTAACAGAATCGCACTCAACAGACTGGAGTGGAAAATGCCTTAACTGCACCATGATATGTATACCTATAGAAGAGGGGTTGGCACAGTGGAATGTATTACAACTCTGTTAGCCCACTTGAATGACAGACCAGGAATGCTGATATTCCTGGACCTCGAAAAAGCCTTTGAACTGGCTAGCGCCCCAGCAATTCTCAGCTGCCTTATCGACAAAGAAGTCAGAGGCAACCTGCTCTCCTGGGCCAAAAACTGTCTCATAAACAGAGAAGCAAGAGTAAAACTTCATGGCACAGTCTCTGAGTACAAAAGACATGAAAATGGTACACCACAAGGAGGTATTCTCAGAACCCTTCTCTTCAACTGTTTAATGGAAAGAATAATGAGGTTGAAACTCCCACATCACTGCAGGCTGCTAAACTATTCGGACGACTTTGTCATCATCATAAAAGGAAGGGATGCGGCGCACCTTGCAACCAAATGCGTAGACTGCATCAGTAAAGAGGCAAAACAGATTAGTATCAAACTCAACCCCCTCAAAGTCAAAAGCCATGCACATAAAAATAGCGAAGCCCAACATCCAACTCACAGTACAGGGTCAACCAATTGAATGGGTGGACACCTATTAGTATCTAGGAATAATTCTGGACACATGAATTTTTATGCTGAGGTCACTTGAGAGAGTGAACTGTGGCCCGGACGGCAATCCTCAGGGGCTAACCTCCCTCTCTGGAGGAGCCAATCTGCAAGTCCTTCGAACATACTATGTACAGGCAGTCAGATCAGTGATCGACTATGCCGCACCTGCACTCAAGTCTATCACAACAACAGTGGAAAAAGCTTGAAGTTACCCAAAACAATGCTACGAGAGCCGCACTGGGAGCCCCCATGTGTACCAGGCTTGAAACAGACTGCAAACGGGCTTGCCCTCTCCAGGAAAGACTATCATAAAGAACAGCTACAATTATCAGTAAGATAATTATTTCTCCTGATCCAATCCCAGTACAGCAGGCCTTGGTGGTTGGACTAGGCCAAAACAATGGAAACTCTTGGGCTGCAAGAGCAGGAAATGTCCTAAACAGACTACATTTAAAAAGTATGATTCTTGATAGAGAGGGTGATCAACAACAATCAAATTACACTTCTTCCGCACCGTGGGAAGAGCCTACTTTCAAAATAGTAATAGAAAGTCTCCCAATGAAAATGGCTGCCTATGACCCAACAATCCTAAGGCGCATAATAGAAGAGCAAATGTATAGCATTGCAGTAGCAGGAGCCACCCACATCTTCACAGACGGATCGGTTGACAATATGAGTGTGCTGGCGCTGCTCTTTGCACGGCCAGAGTACAGGCATATTGAAGACTGGGAGGACTAGTATCATCAACCCAAACTGAGCTGTTTGCCATACAACAGGCATTCGCATGGGAGATTGCACAAAACACTCAAAATGGAATCACACACAGACTCAAAAGCTGCACTTCAAATATTAGGACAAAAACAGTGGAAAGATAACGTGGAAATAATTACCACCATTTTGTATCTTGGAGCAGTCGCTAAAGGCAAAGGACTCAACATAACCTTAAACTGGATCCCATCCCATGTTGGAATCCCATTAAATGAGAAAGCTGATGAAATTGCTAAATTGGCAACTCGTCATCCAGTTGACAATTGTATCAGTTGCCAGTGATACATAAAATAATTCAACCCAGCCTAGAGAACATAAAAAACATCACCAAAAATCTCTCACACTTCAACAAAGCCTATTTACACCAGAGAGTAGCTGAAGGTTCGCCCTTTGCAACATGGTATCTTCAGGCAACCAAATTAGAAAGGTTAAATATCCCAAAAGGAATCCACAGGGAAATAGCAATTAGGTTATATAGACTACGTCTAGGTTAGATGCAACTGGGTGATTGGTGAACCCCAACAGAGAGAGTGCATCTTCTGCCTAACTGTCACAGAAAAGCCATTACTTCACTATCTTCTGGAATGTGAAGCAACCAACGACCTTAGAAGGGTTTTAAGAGTCCCTGAATCATGCAGTGGCCTGCCTGAAGCATTTAACACAGCCACTCTCCTGGTCAAAAAACGTGTCCAGCAGCTGAACACCCTCAAAGACTCGAGCAGTATCCTCCCCCGCGATAACAGCTTGACGATTAAATGCAACCTCAGAATACTGAAAGAAATTACTGAACAAAAAATTGTACCACTTACGGGCTATTCATGCCCGTGCCACCTCTTGGGTGGCTTAATCTTAATCACACCCTCGCCTCCACAACTCGCTCGAAAAAGTTACAGCCCCGCTCCTGTGGCAGCTAAGTCCACTACGGGCTCACCATTGCCCTTGCTATTTGGAATTTTTTGTTCCCAGTAGCTGAATCTATAACAACAACAACGCTTCTCTTAGAATGTCAGCCCCACTCCCATCCCGGCATTTTATACCTGGAAGAGACGGAAGACCTTCAGTAATGTGAATTGACGATCAGAGCACTATCCAAATAGAAAGCTTTCTTCCATCGGCACTGACCCGATGAAGGGGACTTTCTTCATTCCTGGTGCCAGTTAAACAGCATCATGTTCCACCGAATCAAGGTTCGGTTCCGAGGAACCTACACGAAGGCAGAGATTCTGGTCCTCTTGACTGCGAACTCTGATGTTGCTTCCATCGACGTCATCATGGAGGAAAAGGGACTCCAGATTCTGTCCAGCAGTGCTGTAACACTCCAAAGCCTGTTTAATCGCACAACAATCGCGGCATTAGAGACAGAAAACCTGATCCTCGTACCACCCCACCACTATGAGGTAGTAAGAAGCACATTGGTCTACCGAGTGAGCGCTCTTATCGCGGAAAGAACGATAGCCTATTTCGTCCACAGCATCAACCTTCAAAACCAGTCAATGCCTGCCGTTTCAGCAAACCTCATCCAGCAGGATGGAAACCTGAGACCCAACCTCAAGTCTCCAGCAGAGGCCACTCTCGCGGCTGACAACGGCCTTAAATGTTTTGGCGTGGCTTGCACACCCCATAAGATCTCCAGGAAACGATACTGCCGCCTATGTCAATGCTTCAGGTGTTACCAATGCCCTTACTAAGTCCAGAAATGCAACATCCAGGTCAGAAATGCAGTATCTGTGCAGGAAACCAAGTAGTAGGCATCCGTCAATCACGTTGGGTTATTGAAATTTGCCCTAGGTGTCTGCTTGGGTTCAACGTCTGCTGTGGCTGTTAAGTTCATCCCAAGAACGGCATCCCTACCACAGCGAGTGCAGATAAACGCTGAAACGGTTGCGTCCGTCACTGGTCGAGACTACCTATGAATTTTCTTCCTCTGCCGGTTTCCCACTACAGGAACTGCCAAGCTGAATTGCAATGCTGTCTCCTATGTGAAGACACCCCACACCACCCCATACGATTAAGAAGGCACCTTCCCACTTCTGAAATACTCTAGATCTAAAAAAAAAAAAAAAAAAAAAAACAGGCGCCCTCAACCGAATAACAATGCCTATGTAAGACATACTACCAAACTTCAGATTATTCTTAAAAATATTTTAGAAATAACCCTTTAGACCACTATACGTGCTTCGTGAGATCTTATCAGTCTGACCCAGATTTTGCTAGTGAAAGCTAATATTTCAGTCATACATTTCACATTCTCTCCTGAATCCATTTATGACTGACCTTCCTGTGCGGTGGGATATGTTGGATGAGCCGGTAGCTTTTTTTTTTTTTAACGACACTGTATAACATTTCATACACAATAGGGTAGCAGCACATTGCTGTATATATCTATGCTTGTTACAATGAAAAATAAAACATTATTCGAACCGAGTGAATTCGAACTGAATTTCAGTGATTCAGTGCTTAGCTCTTATGAAAATGAGTTATATTATTTTGAAAAAAAAAATATTTGTAGAAGCAGGTATTTTCTCTCCTGATTCCATGTATTACTAACCATCCTGTGAGATTGGAATATTAGATGAACTTGCAGCTAATTTTTTATTTACTGTGTAATCCTTCATATAGACTTGAATAACAGCACATTGCTGTGTATACCTAAGCTTGTTAATAAAGGACAAAACAAGTATGCTGCCATGGCATGCAAACCCTGGTTGAAGAAATTCAAAACAAAACTAGAAAAGGTATTTATATAAAAAAACTGGCTCTTAAGGTAAAGGGACTTACCTATGAAGGAAGAGTTGGACCTCATTACATTAGAAGAAAAATCTGGTAGGTAAAATAAGGGTGTACAAGGTACAAAGGGCAATTGAAATAGATATAGAAACAACTGCCACATTAATGCCATAACTAAACTGGAAACATGGAACAGTTCACAGTAATCATATTATCGTGATACATCAATGAACACATCCACACGACTAGATTTGTTACTTGATGTATCACGATAATGTGATTTCTCTCTGCATTGAAAGAGGGGCGTCAGAGGAAGAACTACTGGAAGACATAACCAGAGTGCATGGGGGCGAAGTGTGTAAAACCCTAGTTTGGCTTCAGTGGAAACCTCGGGAATCCAAGTGGGTGTAGTTGTCAACCCGTCCTCGACTCAAGTCCATTACATTCAGCGGTCGACCCCACAGACGCATTCATAAATTTTAACATACTGTTCATTCAAAACGGGAATTTTCTCAAGTATAAATTAATATTATAATATATTGGCATATTGTGTATATATAGGCATAGGATAGGTTAGGTTAGGTGTTTAGGTTCTGTTGGCGATTATTTGTATTTGTAGTACGTGGGTGAAGCATTTATAGCGTTGTGATTCGAACAAAATTCGTCAGTGAAGCACTTGTTCCGGATATGTTCGAACGCCAGCAGTTGTGAGTCGTGTGTAAACCGCTTTTCATTCATAAACAGGGGGTTTGGCGGGTGCATGGAATCACTTTTGGATCTTTGTTTGGAGGACGGGCTGGTAGTTGTACCCCAGATTGCAATTCGTTTGACCATGTCGTGGCGCAGTCGACTAGAGCGTGTCGGGAACGCCCAGCCCATGGGTTCGAACCTTCATCACGGCGCGTGTGGATTTGTTCATGGATCAGTAACGGATGTCTGGTTGTTTTCTGTCTGAAGTATCGTAATTGAGGGGAATTAACTAGAAGATGAGAGGACGTTTTCATTCATAAATCGACACAGTTTCACGCCTAAACAAGGAAAAACAGCCCATCCTCCTCTAGGTTCAGTTGGCGATTATTTGTATTTGTAGTACGTTGGTGAAGCATTTACAGCGTTCGAACAAAATTCGTCAGTAACGCACTTGTTCCGGAAGTGTTCGAATGAAATCAGTTGCAAGTCGCGTGTAAACCGTTTTTCATTCATAAACAGGGGGTTTAGCAAGTGCATGGAATCACTTTTGGGTCTTTGTTTGAAGGACGGGCTGCTGGATGTAATGGACTTTAGTCAAGGACGGGTTAGGAAAAAAAAAAAGAGTGGATCCACAGCATTAAACCAATAATCTAAATGTTGGGGTTAAAGAGACGATACTCAACCCCACAAGCCAGTCGAGTCGAGTATAATTTGACTAGTACTTCATCCGAAACTTAAAGCTTTGCCAGCAGATGCACAACATTCGTTCCTGTACGGTACAAGCCTCTGATAAATTGTCTGGCCTAGGAACATAATTCATGCAATTTAAATCTGTTATATACAATACACTGAAGTCGTATCTTCATTTACGAAGTTCTGAGCCTTGAGCTGCATATTGAGAAGGGAATGTCATTCAAGACTGTGTAGTGAATAACTGAGTTTTCATTAATTCAATTTACAAGTTTCCGTTCTGAAGAATATGCAATGCTGCTCTATGCTTCTATGATAACGATTCCAGTCTGCATTTATCTGTTGTCTACAAAGATAATGGCAAACATTAACTGCATTCCTTCAACAGGGAGAACTGCTTTTATACTAACCCAATCATCTCAAGTTTTGAGACATCGTTTTTTCTATAATCCGTCTGTTAATGTTGCTCCAGATAAATCACTGAGAAAGATTAATGAACTTTTTGTCCACGTTTCATGTTTTCAGAATATATTATTGCTTTGCTCATTTATAACCTCAAAATATTTTAATATTGCACTACAAATATTTTTTCTTAAATATTACATTCATTGTAAAGAGCATCATTATAGGCATCTTAACAACGAATGAGGTTATGACTCGCTCTGTTAAGGGCCTGGAGTCATGGTTATTTATTAAATGTTTTCAGAATTTTATTTATTTGGCATTTAGCCTTTATAACAATTATCTGGGAACCCATGTCACCAGGGATTTGAAGGCCTGATAATTCACCCCGCCCACTTCATTTACCCCGGCCACTTTTAAACCTGGTAGAGAATGTGCGGTTTTTGGACAGTGTTCTATAGATTATCGATTTATTGTATTTTGACTGAGACATTTTAACTTATTAAAAGAAACTCCTTTCCGACCTTGATTGTATAGAACAAATGCGATATAACCAAGCCGGCAAAGATGGATACCGTTCTGGTCTTTCTTTGCCCCCAATGTTTGTCCTGTTTTACTCCAGACTTCCAGCTTCTTGTAGCCTTCAGTTGATGAGCGTTCACCACTAAAATATTTCAAACAATCACCTGTGCTAGGCAGGCCCATGAAGCAAGCAAACTGTACTACCTGATAAACCACAGACTATGAAAAGTCAGCCTATTCCATCCCTGCCACCATCACAATCCCACGAACACAGGCCCCATCCCCGGCCTTCCAAGCTTCATAAAGCTTACACCGGGAGCTTCAGGTCAACACCAGAGGGAAGCAGATCCCGGGCTCTGCTCAATATGTACCTCACCTGCTGGGCATCAGAGGCATGTTAGACCAGATACTAGACGCAGCGATGGTCGACAACTGTTATGATCTCAGCCTGCAGGAGAAACGAGTCTCCCCCTTGAGAGTTATTCAGCAAGCCTGACCTAACTGGAAGGTCCAGGAATCATAGAGGCGATAATACTTAGGTAAGATAGTTTGGTCGATTTAAATAAAAATTTGAGATTATGGGCAATGAACGAGGAAACGGATAAATGACTGGTTGGGAGATGTGGACAAGTTGCTGGAGGCGTGAGGATCGCTTCTGGGAGGGCGATGACCTCACTTGAGGCCAGACATCGTAGGGGGAGGACGCGCTTCGTTGTGCTCCAGTCAGAAGGAGACCCCTAGCGATATTATCTCCAAGAGAAGAGAAGGTGCAGACGTTCCAGCTGTGGAATCGAGCTGGAGACGTTGCGGTCTCAAGTCCTGGACGGCGGGGAGAGTATTAAGCCGCCCAGAGACAGTTTTGTGGGCTGTGGGAATCGCCCTGGTCAGACGTTGTCAGAGGGAGGAGCGCCCTCGACCAGATAATCTGTGGTTTGTCTTTGGGGAAGAAGTTGCTGAGGACTTCGAAGCCAGCACAGAGGGAGTAGTTGATGAGACTCCAAGGCAGTGGAGGAGAGGACCTCGATCTGTGAGGAGGAGTGTCACGTGCTTCTGCAGAGGTGGTGAAGTACCACAGTTATTTGAGGAAACTTTATGGTGCAGCAGCCAGGAGAGCTGTGGATGACCCTAGGAGGAGTAGGGAAGCACCATAATTGTTCAAGGAATCTTCATGGTAGCAGCCTGGAGGAGCTGCAGAGGATCCTGGTGGTTAAGCCAGAAAGTACCTGAAGTTGTCAGGGTAGTGAAATAGTTCTAAATGATAACTTGTATGGAGGTGAGTGTGTTTGTCATTAGCGTGAACGACGCAATGAGAGGCGAGTGATCGTTTGCCATTTATGTGCCACGAAGTGTATATTGAAGTTTAGAGTCACGGTCGTAGGCAGGATTACCTACAGATATTCTAGGACGGATAGAGTGATCGATTGATTCGTTGTGTGCCACTGAACATTTATACTGATATATATATATTGTGTTATTGCATCTTCCTGCTGAATTTTCTTGTACGTGTTTAGAGATATATTTATATGTATATATTCTCTTGCTGGTAGTGTAACATTATATTGTAAGACTTAATCTACTTGAGGAGGTTGATAATATTAGGTAATACCAAGAGATAGAATACCACTTAGCAAGCTGAGGATAGAGTTCTGATGGTGTTGGAGTGCAACCTGATTATAATAGTATAGAGTATAGGATTCATTATATGTATGCGTGTATTGTATATGTACTTCGTCCAGTAAATGTATTCAAATTTGCTGGTGTTTGCACTTGTCCTAGTGAGGCTTCCCAGGAAATAGTAAAGAAGGAGAGAGAGCAAGAAACAGGAACCACTACTGTGGACAGGGTAAGACGGAAGTCCAGTAAGACAAAGGGGATTCAGGAGGTCATATCCCATAAGGAGAGAGTGGGGAGTCACAGCAGCTCGAGTGGGTGTGTGCACGTGACAACGAGGCTGAGTGCTGGAGCTGCATCCTCTAAACGTGTGACGTTGAGCCCCTCTCCTAGAGCCTGAAGTGCCTGGTGTGATCTCCTAGTGGAATATAAGCACTATCGAGTTGTGGGTTGGGTGGTCCGTCAGCGGTAACACCACCAAATCCACCACCGCAACACAACCCTTCCATCCCTCGCTAGTTTAGATATGAATTATTAGACACCTTAGTTTAGGTATGTTACTGCAAGATGACAGTTTTGTTACTACACCAAAAACAGTTATATTACTAGAGGAGGAGTGTTTGTTACGGTGAGAAGTCTTAACAAACATGCTCAGTAACACATTAACGGTATGACAGTCAATGAAATTGTAGATACGTTTTAACAGTGTAGTTAATCCCTTTAGTGAAGTTATTACAAAACAGTAGGATTACCTTTTGTTTCTCTTTGTATGTACTGTTCTCTTACTAAGATTGTTAAACAATGTTACAAAGTTATTCTAGCATAGTATGTTATACAAACTATTAGTTTTATGTGCATGAAGTTAAAACTAAAAGTTACAATATAGAAACATCGACGATTTTGTTATACAGGTTACGTTAAGTTAGGCTACGAGTATATTTAGCATAAAGACGAGTGCTTAGCGAGTTTTCCTCGCTAAGCGTACGTCTTGATGCTTAAATGATGGATAGTAATCGTAATTATTTACGATCAACGTTCCCTGGCTTATTCCCAATTTTTATTATATACTCGAGTCACTATGTTACTTGGATTTTTTTTGTTCCAAACTCTACTATTTATAAGTCCAGTTGAGCACCATTTCACATGTTTATTGTAGTAACCTAAAATCACCGAAATGCAAACATTACTGAGCACAGAAGCCTTAGACATTTATGACAGGATGTGCTTTTCCTCAATTATCTCTGTGCTAATTAATCTATCTACAACTTTTAGGCATCCATTATTTTGATCACTGACAAATAATATATACAGATAATTCTAAATAGATTGGAGTGTTATGACGCGTTTGCGCGCCTGCACGTTAGTTGCTGTGAGAGGGAACTTTTGTCCTGGGTTTGATACAACACATCAGTGTTAGGGGAAGAAATCATACGATGGTGTCATGTGTATTTTGAAAGTGTACGAGGTGTTATTTTGAAAGTTGCTTGTCTTGACGACGTATGAGTGCCTTGATTGTAGAGAATAGTTTGAGGTCTCCGTATTGTATGTTGGAGGAGTGAAGAGTTTTATGGAGTTATGTAAGTTGTCTTCCGGTTCATCTTGTACATAGGCGGCTTGTCATTTGGTGAGCTGGCACCACTGACCCTAGGTCAGGTCGCTAGCGAGGCCGCCTCGCCTCCCTCCAAGTTTACCCCTAAGGTAATATTGCCATGTATAACTAAACTGATGAAAAACATTCCCGAGTCACAGAGATTACCATTCACAGACAAGCTACCAGTGATATATGCAGACTGGGAAAAGACAACATTGGTTAACGACCAAAACCCAGGAACAGATAGTTTAAGAGAACCGCAGCAGTAATGTGGAGGAAGAGGGTATTGTAGTACATAATAGCAGCAATATTGCAGAGTCAGGTAATATAAACGATGTGAGCAACAGTGAGACAGAGTGCATAAATGAAGGAATTGGGACGAAAAGCGGAGATGGCTCCAATAAAGAGGTAGACAAGACAGACACAGATATAAATACCTTGAAAAACGCAAAACCGGAACACATTTGCAAATTCTACGCTAAAGGAATATGCAAATATGGAAAATTAGGAACAAAATGCCATTTTCTGCATCCTCGAAAATGCAGGAACATGTTGGCGAGGGGTACATGCCGTTTTGGAACAGGGTGTAGATACTTCCACCCCAAATTATGTCAATTTTCAATTAGGGACAAAAAATGCTACAATCTTCAGTGTCCGGAATTCCACGTGAGAGGTACACAACGTGATAGACGGGAAGATCAGTATGACACTACTGGCAATTTTTTAGAGGAAGGCAGAAACAGAGCAGAAAATATAAGAGAGGAACAGTCAGATGGAACCACCACAGGATTACAGAGGGGAAGGGAGATACCCACAAGTCTGGAATACACATTACCAACAAACACACAGGTACTACACCACACAACACTCGCCCCACTACCGAAACTGGACGAATCACTACGAAAACAACACACCCTGGACGCAAACACAGTGGCCCCCTTACCGGAGCCTCAGATATTAACACCAAGTAAGGCATCCAGCACTTCCACTACCACGATAACATCATTTATATTTGCCAACATTCAAGGTATAAAAACACGCAAATCCAACAAAGTTCACTTTATAGATGGTCTCCTTCATGAGGCAAATGCAGTGTTTGCAGCCCTAACAGAAACCCACACAAAGGACTACCATGATGGTGAAATATGGATCTCAGAGTACAATCTTTTCAGATGTGATAGGAAACACCGGCTTCAGGGTGGGGTCAGCCTATACATCAAAGACACACTCATCTGTACTGAGCTGCTAAACACCTCCAATGATATGGTGGAAGTGCTGATAATCAAAATAGAGATTATAAATGTAGTTATTGTCCTTGTATATAAGTCACCGGAGGCAAACCCTCAGCAGTTTAAAGACAACTAATGAAAGTAGAACACTGCTTGGAAAACCTCACAAATCCAGCTCCGATCATCATCCTGCTTGGGGACTTCAACCTACGGCACCTGAAATGGAAGCACCTGGCTAATACAGTAATATCAGAAAGAATACCAGGAAGTAGCCTTAATGAACAGGCACATGCAAATGACCTGCTACGGATGTGCGACAGGTTTGCCTTAAACCAGCAAATAGTAGAACCAACCAGGAAGGAGAACACGCTGGACCTCATTTTCACTAATAATGATGAATTGATCAGGAACATAATGATTACAAATACCTGTTACTCAGATCACAACTTAATTGAAGTTATGACAACCATGGGGAATAGACCTTCAAAACCAGTCCAGATTCCCGGTGGAGGAGATTTCAGCAAATTCAACTTCAATAATAAACAGATAAACTGGGAGCAAATAAACCAGGACTTCACAGAAATAAACTGGGAAGAACAGCTAGGAAATGCGAACCTGAACCAGTGCCTGGAAAAAATAAGCTCAGTAGCACTAGAAATATGTACAAACCGCATCCCCCTAAGAAAAAAGAGGAAGAGATGCAGATTGGAACGAGAACGTCGTTCCCTATATAGGCGAAGAAAACGAATCGCGGTACAACTTGAGAGTCGCACCCTATCTCAGGAACGGCGAAGAAGGTTAGGTAGCGAAATAGGAAAAATTGAACTCAAGCTACAAGAATCATACAAAACGCAGGAGAGGGAAAGAGAGCAAAAGGCCATCAGTGAAATAGAGAGAAACCCGAAATATTTTTTCTCCTATGCAAAATCAAGATCAAAAACCACATCTAGTATCGGGCCCCTGCGAAAGGAAGATGGAACTTTCACCGATGACAACAAAGAAATGAGCGAGCTACTGAGGAAGCAATACGACTCTGTCTTCAGCGAGCCATTAAACGCACTAAAGATCGATAACCCAAATGAATTTTTCATGGATATGATACCAACATCAAATCATATATCAGACGTCACCCTATCCCCACTGGATTTTGAAGAAGCCATAAACAGTATGCCTATGCACTCCGCACCAGGCCCGGATTCTTGGAACTCCATATTCATCAAGAACTGTAAAAAACCACTATCGCAGGCCCTTCACATTCTGTGGAGACAAAGCCTAGATACTGGCGTTATTCCTGATATACTAAAAACAGCAGAGATAGCACCACTTCATAAAGGAGGAAATAAGGCAGAGGCAAAAAATTACAGACCGATAGCACTAACATCGCACATCATAAAAATTTGAGAGAGTGCTAAGAAGTAATATCACAAAATACATGGAATCACAGCATCTCCATAACCCCGGACAACATGGTTTCAGAACAGGGCGCTTTGCCTGTCGCAGTTGCTGGAAACTTGATAGGGCTAGTGCTATGGAAGAGAAACAAAAACGCTGATGNTCTCTTCTCACCCTAACATACTCATTCCTGGTTATCTTATTTTGTTATTCTGCAAACCTATTATTCTATTCTGTTACTCTGTTATGTTATTCCGGAAGTTCCTCCACGCCCCTTTGTTCAGTTCCTTTGCTTCCATACACGCCCTATTATACCATGGATTCTTCTTTTGCTTCTCGTATTTTTCCTTTTGGGCCGGGATAAACCTGTTTACTGCCTCCTGACACTTTTGGGTGACAGTCCATCATATCTTGTACAGACCCAGCTCTGAGGTCTGTGTTCCAAGGTATTTCCATTAGGAAAATCTCATCTCATAATTCCCCTTTCGGTATGCCAGCCTTTGTTTCCAAGTTCTTTTTTGTGAGAGAATGAGAGTGATGTGTGAGAGAATGAGAGTGATGTGTGAGAGAATGAGGATTAATGTGAGAGAATGAGAGTGATGTGTGAGAGAATGAGAGTGATGTGTGAGAGAATGAGAGAGATGTGTGAGAGAATGAGAGTGATGTGTGAGAGAATGAGAGTGATGTGTGAGAGAATGAGAGTGATGTGTGAGAGAATGAGAGTGATGTGTGAGAGAATGAGAGTGATGTGTGAGAGAATGAGAGTGATGTGTGAGAGAATGAGAGTGATGTGTGAGAGAATGAGAGTGATGTGTGAGAGAATGAGAGTGATGTGTGAGAGAATGAGAGTGATGTGTGAGAGAATGAGAGTGATGTGTGAGAGAATGAGAGTGATGTGTGAGAGAATGAGAGTGATGTGTGAGAGAATGAGAGTGATGTGTGAGAGAATGAGAGTGATGTGTGAGAGAATGAGAGTGATGTGTGAGAGAATGAGAGTGATGTGTGAGAGAATGAGAGTGATGTGTGAGAGAATGAGAGTGATGTGTGAGAGAATGAGAGTGATGTGTGAGAGAATGAGAGTGATGTGTGAGAGAATGAGAGTGATGTGTGAGAGAATGAGAGTGATGTGTGAGAGAATGAGAGTGATGTGTGAGAGAATGAGAGTGATGTGTGAGAGAATGAGAGTGATGTGTGAGAGAATGAGAGTGATGTGTGAGAGAATGAGAGTGATGTGTGAGAGAATGAGAGTGATGTGTGAGAGAATGAGAGTGATGTGTGAGAGAATGAGAGTGATGTGTGAGAGAATGTGAGTGATGTGTGAGAGAATGTGAGTGATGTGTGAGAGAATGAGAGTGATGTGTGAGAGAATGTGAGTGATGTGTGAGAGAATGTGAGTGATGTGTGAGAGAATGTGAGTGATGTGTGAGAGAATGTGAGTGATGTGTGAGAGAATGTGAGTGATGTGTGAGAGAATGTGAGTGATGTGTGAGAGAATGTGAGTGATGTGTGAGAGAATGTGAGTGATGTGTGAGAGAATGTGAGTGATGTGTGAGAGAATGTGAGTGATGTGTGAGAGAATGTGAGTGATGTGTGAGCGTGTGAGATCCCTTGTAACGATTGGGAGTGTGAAGCTTTGACAAACTAGTAAATCTTTGAGTTTGCACTTATCAACATTGTTCGATTGGAATGGGCCGAACAATCCAATGCACTGCATTTACGCGCTTACAATGCAATGCATTTACATGCTTTCAATGCATTGCATTTACATTGCAGTGTTGCATCCTCAACGGTGCTGTTTTCGGCCTCAGTGTAGCATTCTTCCACTACATGCTGCTGCCGGGACTGAAGCAGGTGCTGGGGCTCTTCCTGGATGAGGAAGCGGGGCCAGTGTGGTCGTTGGTGCTGCCCATCCTCACTACCATCTTCAACACATTGTGGGTCTTGCCACTCTTCGTGTTCTCCAGGATCATTAACACCATATGGTTTCAAGACTTAGCTGACAATGCATATCACCAGCGCCAAGGACGTCCCCACATGATCAGCAGCATCAGTAAACTTGTAGCTGATTCTCATCTCCATCTTTGTCCAGTTTTTTTCTCATACAGGCTAGCTTGATGAAGCTGGTGCCTCTGGTGGGTGTTGATTTGATCCTGGACGATATTCACCTGTGTATGCTTAATGTACTCTATGCCTTTGAGTACAGATGGTTCAACATGGGTTGGGAACTATACAAGAGATTAAGTTTCATCGAGGAGAACTGGCTGTACTTCATGGGGTTTGGCCTTCCCCTGGCACTTATCACAATGTATCAATCGTCAATGTAGATTAGTGGATGTCTCTTTGCTTTGTCACTTCCTGTTTTCATCATCAGTGCCAACGGGGCTGATCCAGTGTTCAACACCAATGGTTGCCAAATGCATTTGTTTTCTTTGGTGGTTGGTGTGTCCAACCGCATCCTCCAGATTCTAGTCACAAGACCACCTCCACCGACCCCCAGCAAGACTCCTCAGCCATCTTCTTATCGCTCTACTTCCATTCTTCCCATTAGATGTTAGGAAGATTGTTTTACTCAATGGGAATTGCTTCAGACATTTGAAGCCGTTTTGTGTGCGACCAAAGCAAAGGTTGCTTCACCAAAGATGCAACAATATTTCATATTAATATTGATTGTCCGGCAGTTGTTCTGTTGTATACTAAGAATTATTTTGGCCACATGTTGATTTATGATGATTTAGAGATACCATTTCTCTTCCCCAGAAGTGGAGCTACATGTATTAATCACCATGGATTTTTTATATCCACATAACCTCTGCCCGAAACGCATTGCGTAATAGTGGCTTTAGGCATTGTCTGTACTAAGCTCTATCTATAAATCGATCCATTTATGTAAAATCACTATGTATGTACCTTACCTGAATAAACATATTTATATTTACTTGGTCAAATAGGTCATCGACGGGGGTGGTGTCTTACACCCCCTTACTCACTCAACTGGAACTTGTTCCATCAGCTATGAGAGTTTGTTATTTGGCTGCCTCTCTTGCCATCTTGTGCAAGGGACTATAGTTAGCAATAGTATCTATGAGGAAAATATGCGAGTGTATAGTAATTTTAAGGTTTTATGATTGGCTTGTGAAGTCTATGAGAAATATAGAACAAGAAATGTGAATGTACTTAAAATAGTAAAATGGAGTGAGACATTGACAGTATGTAAAGAATTTTTAAGCTGATGAATGACTCATGAGTAAATGGATGTAAGGAAGCCAGACAGCTGAATGGACAGCGCTTCGGATTCGTAGTCCTGAGGTTCCGGGTTCGATCCCCGGTGGAGCCGGAAACAAATGGGCGGAGTTTCTTTCACCCTGATGCACCTGTTCACCTAGCAGTAAATAGGTACCTGGGAGTTAGACAGCTACTCCGGGCCTCTTTCTGGGGGGAGGGATAATAAAAAAAGAGGCCTGGTCGAGGACCGGGCCGCGAGGACGCTAATCCCCGAAATCATCGAGATAAGCCTCAAGATAAGATACATGCCAGTTTATATAATCATAATATTAACTGAAGAGAGCCAAAACATATTGCTAAGTGCAGGAGTTTTGATGAACGCAATATGATCAAGTCAGCCCAAATTAACCAATGCCACAATATTTTTAATGTTAGCATTGACCTGTACAAACTAGACCCATATTTATATATTGTAGTTACAAATTGTAACTACCTACTTAGCTAGGAAGACAGGCTCGTGATTCGTCGATCTTCACCTGACCACAGTAAACCAAGGCGACGACATGGGGGGGGGGGGGGTAACAGGTATATAGTATCTCTCTCTAAGCGCTTCACACCCTCGCCCACAGTTGACCCAGTGAGCCAACTCCACGCTGACTGTCCCCTGTAGCACAGCATCACCTTCACCCACCACACACCACTCCACACTGAGCATTTGAATTAAATCATGGAATACGAAATGAATTGTGATAGATCCAGCAATGCTGCTCAGTGTAGGAAAAGAAAATCTATACTCTATACAAGTTCCGAAAGTGACGGCGAGTGGAATCTTGTGACTAAGGCAAACAGGAAAAGCCGCTCCATGACGACCCATCTTCTGACAAACACTCCAGCTTCTCCAGCTCTTCCAGCTCCTCAGACTAAATCTGCACTGCCAGTCTTCAAAGTCCAGCATACCGAAGGTAAGTCTTCCTACGCTACTGTAGTGGACCTCGAAAAAGAGTACCCCCCAGTTCCAGATCAGAGCAAAACCAAATCTCAGGAGGAGAATATATTCTGAGGCCCAAAGACGAGTCGACCGCAACGATTCAGAAAAATTACACAAAATGTGAGGAACTCAAATCAGAGGAAAAAATACGAAAAATCATTGTCCTCCACTATCCCTTGCATATGGCCCTTGACCATCTCGAAAAGCTGAACTATGTGGTGTCAGCAGAGAGATGCCAGGTAAGAACCACAAAACAGGAAACCCGACAAGTCCTTCTCACAGTAAGAGGACAGATCCCAGAGAAACTTGACCTTGGAATCTGGGGCATGTTCCAACACACGCCTTACACCCCAGAGCCCCTAAGATGCTTTAGATGTCAGATTTGGGCATCACAAAGATGGCTGCCAACGCCCAGTGAGGTGCGAAGTCTGCAGCCAGCCCCACGACACAAAAAATATGCATAGATAAACACAAGGCAAATCACCCTGTCCAAGCAAAATGCCAAATTGCTCCAAGGCACATTACGCCTGGAACTTGAAATGCCCTGAAAGGCTCAAAAGGCTTCAAACGAACCCCACCACGCCTACAGTGGAGCCGAAGCCCCCACCAAAACTTATACCAGCTCCCCTGCCCACTTAAACCGCGTGGTGTCTACCCATTCAGGTAGAGAGAGCACACGGCCCTTCACCATCGGCCATGGTGAAGGGTGTGAAGGCTTCCGTACAGGACAAAAAGATAGCTGGGGCCACAAGAAACATGTTCAAAGCAGTCGCCCGCCCATTGCATCCAGTAAGCACATTTGGGGGCAATAAGAGTAAGAGTAACAATTCCAGTGTCAAAGTGACCACGGAGAAGGGTCAAAAAGTAACCAGGCCCCAAACCTGCACAGCATTAAATAGTGCTTCCACAGAACTGGACGCTCTCTGGCCAATGCTCAAAACTTTGGTCACCGAATTGGTCGAAAGTCTGCTGTCATTACTCAGTATCAAGCAAACCACAGAGACTCTGAAGACAATCGAGCACAAGCAAGAAATTCGAAAATGTAATATCCTCACCTTCAAGACAGCAGGGCAGGAGACACCCCCCTAAAAAATAGTCTAGCGCGTCGGAAAGCGACGTTGATGAGTCAATTTCAGGTCCACTAAGAACCTATACACCAATTGCAACTTCCATGGCGTGTTCATCAGACTCCATGGATACCACGGTATTATCAGCAAATTCCAAGAACCTATAGGTCTAAATATCCTGCAATGGAATGCGCAAGGGCTGCGCACAAAATTGCAACACTTGCAATGCATAGCAGCAACCAAAGGCATTGACATCCTGATACTACAGGAGAGCTTGCTTCGAGCCTGATTAGAACCTAAAATCTCAGGCTACCGAGGCTTCTTCCTTCCATGGATCAATGGGCAACCCAATGGATGTGCAATCTATGTAAAATGTGACCTGATCTCCAAGTCCATAACCAGCCCACCTGAACGTGGAGCAGGGACAGAGGTAATGAGAGTAACCATTGAGCTAAGACACGACAAACTTGAAGTGTTTAAATCTGTTATTTGGACTTGCGACAACATCAAACACAATCATTTGTGGAGATTTTAATGCCCATCATCGATTGGCACTGGGCTCTAACACAACAAATGAAGCCGACATTCACATTGCACATCTACTAGACCAGCATCCAGAAATCCAAATCCTAAACAAGAATGCACCCACCCACATCCAAGGAGGCAGATTAGACCTTACCTCCGTTTGAGCCTCCCTAAGAGATGCAGCAACATGGTCCGTTGAGCCCACACTCACAAGCGACCACTATGGGGTCCAAATTGATCTTAAGTTAGATCTACCCACCCCCACCTGCACCTCCATCTGAAGCCTGGAACTTTGCTTTAGCAAACTGGGTCCGATTTCAAAACCTCATTTCAGAGTGGCATAGAAACTATGATCTTCCCAAAGACATTAATCAGGCAGAACAAGAATGTCAAACCAATTCAAAGTGCAGCCAACCACTCAATCCCACTGAAAAAACAGTCCACCGGACACCATGAAGATAATTTGTACTATTGCGAACATGTCAAAGAACTCAACCATAGACAACATAAGAAAGCTATACAAAAAGCAGCCAAGTGACCGCAACAAGACCTTACTTTGTGAGGTCAAGGAACATGTGCATCGAGAGACCAGACTAATAAATGAACAAAAGTGGCTGGAATGGTGTTCACATCTGAATGAACACGCCTCTCTTTGAGAGATGTGGCAGCAAATTCACCGGACCAAAGGGAATAAAACACCTAAAGCCCCACACCCCAAGGATCCTCAACTGGAAGCCGAAGTACTGGCAACCAGGTTTGCAGAAAGAGCAGCCAGCAATCAGCTTCCACCAGATGTATTTGCAGTGCAGACCGGACTAGAGGAAGAAAGGTGGTACAGAATCATTACAGCATGTGAAGTCTGACACTAATGCCCCCTTCACACTGGATGAGCTCAATCGGGCTAAGAAAAACTCCAAGGATACATCCCCTGGAGACCACAAAATAACCTATAAAATGATTAGAAACCTCAGCCCAGAGGGAGACGCTGCATACGTAAGGTTAATTAATTTAGCCTGGACTTCTCAAACAAGACCTTCAGCTTGGAATAGAGCAGACATAGTACCGATCCCAAAACCCAAAGATCCAGCTAATCCCAGGCCCATCTCTCTCCAAAGCTGTGCAGCCAAGACGGCTAACAGAATCGCACTCAACAGACTGGAGTGGAAAATGCCTTAACTGCACCATGATATGTATACCTATAGAAGAGGGGTTGGCACAGTGGAATGTATTACAACTCTGTTAGCCCACTTGAATGACAGACCAGGAATGCTGATATTCCTGGACCTCGAAAAAGCCTTTGAACTGGCTAGCGCCCCAGCAATTCTCAGCTGCCTTATCGACAAAGAAGTCAGAGGCAACCTGCTCTCCTGGGCCAAAAACTGTCTCATAAACAGAGAAGCAAGAGTAAAACTTCATGGCACAGTCTCTGAGTACAAAAGACATGAAAATGGTACACCACAAGGAGGTATTCTCAGAACCCTTCTCTTCAACTGTTTAATGGAAAGAATAATGAGGTTGAAACTCCCACATCACTGCAGGCTGCTAAACTATTCGGACGACTTTGTCATCATCATAAAAGGAAGGGATGCGGCGCACCTTGCAACCAAATGCGTAGACTGCATCAGTAAAGAGGCAAAACAGATTAGTATCAAACTCAACCCCCTCAAAGTCAAAAGCCATGCACATAAAAATAGCGAAGCCCAACATCCAACTCACAGTACAGGGTCAACCAATTGAATGGGTGGACACCTATTAGTATCTAGGAATAATTCTGGACACATGAATTTTTATGCTGAGGTCACTTGAGAGAGTGAACTGTGGCCCGGACGGCAATCCTCAGGGGCTAACCTCCCTCTCTGGAGGAGCCAATCTGCAAGTCCTTCGAACATACTATGTACAGGCAGTCAGATCAGTGATCGACTATGCCGCACCTGCACTCAAGTCTATCACAACAACAGTGGAAAAAGCTTGAAGTTACCCAAAACAATGCTACGAGAGCCGCACTGGGAGCCCCCATGTGTACCAGGCTTGAAACAGACTGCAAACGGGCTTGCCCTCTCCAGGAAAGACTATCATAAAGAACAGCTACAATTATCAGTAAGATAATTATTTCTCCTGATCCAATCCCAGTACAGCAGGCCTTGGTGGTTGGACTAGGCCAAAACAATGGAAACTCTTGGGCTGCAAGAGCAGGAAATGTCCTAAACAGACTACATTTAAAAAGTATGATTCTTGATAGAGAGGGTGATCAACAACAATCAAATTACACTTCTTCCGCACCGTGGGAAGAGCCTACTTTCAAAATAGTAATAGAAAGTCTCCCAATGAAAATGGCTGCCTATGACCCAACAATCCTAAGGCGCATAATAGAAGAGCAAATGTATAGCATTGCAGTAGCAGGAGCCACCCACATCTTCACAGACGGATCGGTTGACAATATGAGTGTGCTGGCGCTGCTCTTTGCACGGCCAGAGTACAGGCATATTGAAGACTGGGAGGACTAGTATCATCAACCCAAACTGAGCTGTTTGCCATACAACAGGCATTCGCATGGGAGATTGCACAAAACACTCAAAATGGAATCACACACAGACTCAAAAGCTGCACTTCAAATATTAGGACAAAAACAGTGGAAAGATAACGTGGAAATAATTACCACCATTTTGTATCTTGGAGCAGTCGCTAAAGGCAAAGGACTCAACATAACCTTAAACTGGATCCCATCCCATGTTGGAATCCCATTAAATGAGAAAGCTGATGAAATTGCTAAATTGGCAACTCGTCATCCAGTTGACAATTGTATCAGTTGCCAGTGATACATAAAATAATTCAACCCAGCCTAGAGAACATAAAAAACATCACCAAAAATCTCTCACACTTCAACAAAGCCTATTTACACCAGAGAGTAGCTGAAGGTTCGCCCTTTGCAACATGGTATCTTCAGGCAACCAAATTAGAAAGGTTAAATATCCCAAAAGGAATCCACAGGGAAATAGCAATTAGGTTATATAGACTACGTCTAGGTTAGATGCAACTGGGTGATTGGTGAACCCCAACAGAGAGAGTGCATCTTCTGCCTAACTGTCACAGAAAAGCCATTACTTCACTATCTTCTGGAATGTGAAGCAACCAACGACCTTAGAAGGGTTTTAAGAGTCCCTGAATCATGCAGTGGCCTGCCTGAAGCATTTAACACAGCCACTCTCCTGGTCAAAAAACGTGTCCAGCAGCTGAACACCCTCAAAGACTCGAGCAGTATCCTCCCCCGCGATAACAGCTTGACGATTAAATGCAACCTCAGAATACTGAAAGAAATTACTGAACAAAAAATTGTACCACTTACGGGCTATTCATGCCCGTGCCACCTCTTGGGTGGCTTAATCTTAATCACACCCTCGCCTCCACAACTCGCTCGAAAAAGTTACAGCCCCGCTCCTGTGGCAGCTAAGTCCACTACGGGCTCACCATTGCCCTTGCTATTTGGAATTTTTTGTTCCCAGTAGCTGAATCTATAACAACAACAACGCTTCTCTTAGAATGTCAGCCCCACTCCCATCCCGGCATTTTATACCTGGAAGAGACGGAAGACCTTCAGTAATGTGAATTGACGATCAGAGCACTATCCAAATAGAAAGCTTTCTTCCATCGGCACTGACCCGATGAAGGGGACTTTCTTCATTCCTGGTGCCAGTTAAACAGCATCATGTTCCACCGAATCAAGGTTCGGTTCCGAGGAACCTACACGAAGGCAGAGATTCTGGTCCTCTTGACTGCGAACTCTGATGTTGCTTCCATCGACGTCATCATGGAGGAAAAGGGACTCCAGATTCTGTCCAGCAGTGCTGTAACACTCCAAAGCCTGTTTAATCGCACAACAATCGCGGCATTAGAGACAGAAAACCTGATCCTCGTACCACCCCACCACTATGAGGTAGTAAGAAGCACATTGGTCTACCGAGTGAGCGCTCTTATCGCGGAAAGAACGATAGCCTATTTCGTCCACAGCATCAACCTTCAAAACCAGTCAATGCCTGCCGTTTCAGCAAACCTCATCCAGCAGGATGGAAACCTGAGACCCAACCTCAAGTCTCCAGCAGAGGCCACTCTCGCGGCTGACAACGGCCTTAAATGTTTTGGCGTGGCTTGCACACCCCATAAGATCTCCAGGAAACGATACTGCCGCCTATGTCAATGCTTCAGGTGTTACCAATGCCCTTACTAAGTCCAGAAATGCAACATCCAGGTCAGAAATGCAGTATCTGTGCAGGAAACCAAGTAGTAGGCATCCGTCAATCACGTTGGGTTATTGAAATTTGCCCTAGGTGTCTGCTTGGGTTCAACGTCTGCTGTGGCTGTTAAGTTCATCCCAAGAACGGCATCCCAACCACAGCGAGTGCAGATAAACGCTGAAACGGTTGCGTCCGTCACTGGTCGAGACTACCTATGAATTTTCTTCCTCTGCCGGTTTCCCACTACAGGAACTGCCAAGCTGAATTGCAATGCTGTCTCCTATGTGAAGACACCCCACACCACCCCATACGATTAAGAAGGCACCTTCCCACTTCTGAAATACTCTAGATCTAAAAAAAAAAAAAAAAAAAAAAAACAGGCGCCCTCAACCGAATAACAATGCCTATGTAAGACATACTACCAAACTTCAGATTATTCTTAAAAATATTTTAGAAATAACCCTTTAGACCACTATACGTGCTTCGTGAGATCTTATCAGTCTATCAGATTTTGCTAGTGAAAGCTAATATTTCAGTCATACATTTCACATTCTCTCCTGAATCCATTTATGACTGACCTTCCTGTGCGGTGGGATATGTTGGATGAGCCGGTAGCTTTTTTTTTTTAACGACACTGTATAACATTTCATACACAATAGGGTAGCAGCACATTGCTGTATATATCTATGCTTGTTACAATGAAAAATAAAACATTATTCGAACCGAGTGAATTCGAACTGAATTTCAGTGATTCAGTGCTTAGCTCTTATGAAAATGAGTTATATTATTTTGAAAAAAAAAAATATTTGTAGAAGCAGGTATTTTCTCTCCTGATTCCATGTATTACTAACCATCCTGTGAGATTGGAATATTAGATGAACTTGCAGCTAATTTTTTATTTACTGTGTAATCCTTCATATAGACTTGAATAACAGCACATTGCTGTGTATACCTAAGCTTGTTAATAAAGGACAAAACAAGTATGCTGCCATGGCATGCAAACCCTGGTTGAAGAAATTCAAAACAAAACTAGAAAAGGTATTTATATAAAAAACTGGCTCTTAAGGTAAAGGGACTTACCTATGAAGGAAGAGTTGGACCTCATTACATTAGAAGAAAAATCTGGTAGGTAAAATAAGGGTGTACAAGGTACAAAGGGCAATTGAAATAGATATAGAAACAACTGCCACATTAATGCCATAACTAAACTGGAAACATGGAACAGTTCACAGTAATCATATTATCGTGATACATCAATGAACACATCCACACGACTAGATTTGTTACTTGATGTATCACGATAATGTGATTTCTCTCTGCATTGAAAGAGGGGCGTCAGAGGAAGAACTACTGGACGACATAACCAGAGTGCATGGGGGCGAAGTGTGTAAAACCCTAGTTTGGCTTCAGTGGAAACCTCGGGAATCCAAGTGGGTGTAGTTGTACCCCAGATTGCAATTCGTTTGACCATGTCGTGGCGCAGTCGACTAGAGCGTGTCGGGAACGCCCAGCCCATGGGTTCGAACCTTCATCACGGCGCGTGTGGATTTGTTCATGGATCAGTAACGGATGTCTGGTTGTTTTCTGTCTGAAGTATCGTAATTGAAGGGAATTAACTAGAAGATGAGAGGACGTTTTCATTCATAAATCGACACAGTTTCACGCCAAAACAAGGAAAAACAGCCCATCCTCCTCTAGGTTCAGTTGGCGATTATTTGTATTTGTAGTACGTTGGTGAAGCATTTACAGCGTTCGAACAAAATTCGTCAGTAACGCACTTGTTCCGGAAGTGTTCGAATGAAATCAGTTGCAAGTCGTGTGTAAACCGTTTTTCATTCATAAACAGGGGGTTTAGCAAGTGCATGGAATCACTTTTGGGTCTTTGTTTGAAGGACGGGCTGCTGGACGTAATGGACTTTAGTCAAGGACGGGTTAGGAAAAAAAAAGAGTGGATCCACAGCATTAAACCAATAATCTAAATGTTGGGGTTAAAGAGACGATACTCAACCCCACAAGCCAGTCGAGTCGAGTATAATTTGACTAGTACTTCATCCGAAACTTAAAGCTTTGCCAGCAGATGCACAACATTCGTTCCTGTACGGTACAAGCCTCTGATAAATTGTCTGGCCTAGGAACATAATTCATGCAATTTAAATCTGTTATATACAATACACTGAAGTCGTATCTTCATTTACGAAGTTCTGAGCCTTGAGCTGCATATTGAGAAGGGAATGTCATTCAAGACTGTGTAGTGAATAACTGAGTTTTCATTAATTCAATTTACAAGTTTCCGTTCTGAAGAATATGCAATGCTGCTCTATGCTTCTATGATAACGATTCCAGTCTGCATTTATCTGTTGTCTACAAAGATAATGGCAAACATTAACTGCATTCCTTCAACAGGGAGAACTGCTTTTATACTAACCCAATCATCTCAAGTTTTGAGACATCGTTTTTTCTATAATCCGTCTGTTAATGTTGCTCCAGATAAATCACTGAGAAAGATTAATGAACTTTTTGTCCACGTTTTATGTTTTCAGAATATATTATTGCTTTGCTCATTTATAACCTCGAAATATTTTAATATTGCACTACAAATATTTTTTCTTAAATATTACATTCATTGTAAAGAGCATCATTATAGGCATCTTAACAACGAATGAGGTTATGACTCGCTCTGTTAAGGGCCTGGAGTCATGGTTATTTATTAAATGTTTTCAGAATTTTATTTATTTGGCATTTAGCCTTTATAACAATTATCTGGGAACCCATGTCACCAGGGATTTGAAGGCCTGATAATTCACCCCGCCCACTTCATTTACCCCGGCCACTTTTAAACCTGGTAGAGAATGTGCGGTTTTTGGACAGTGTTCTATAGATTATCGATTTATTGTATTTTGACTGAGACATTTTAACTTATTAAAAGAAACTCCTTTCCGACCTTGATTGTATAGAACAAATGCGATATAACCAAGCCGGCAAAGATGGATACCGTTCTGGTCTTTCTTTGCCCCCAATGTTTGTCCTGTTTTACTCCAGACTTCCAGCTTCTTGTAGCCTTCAGTTGATGAGCGTTCACCACTAAAATATTTCAAACAATCACCTGTGCTAGGCAGGCCATGAAGCAAGCAAACTGTACTACCTGATAAACCACAGACTATGAAAAGTCAGCCTATTCCATCCCTGCCACCATCACAATCCCACGAACACAGGCCCCATCCCCGGCCTTCCAAGCTTCATAAAGCTTACACCGGGAGCTTCAGGTCAACACCAGAGGGAAGCAGATCCCGGGCTCTGCTCAATATGTAAATCACCTGCTGGGCATCAGAGGCATGTTAGACCAGATACTAGACGCAGCGATGGTCGACAACTGTTATGATCTCAGCCTGCAGGAGAAACGAGTCTCCCCCTTGAGAGTTATTCAGCAAGCCTGACCTAACTGGAAGGTCCAGGAATCCTAGAGGCGATAATACTTAGGTAAGATAGTTTGGTCGATTTAAATAAAAATTTGAGATTATGGGCAATGAACGAGGAAACGGATAAATGACTGGTTGGGAGATGTGGACAAGTTGCTGGAGGCGTGAGGATCGCTTCTGGGAGGGCGATGACCTCACTTGAGGCCAGACATCGTAGGGGGAGGACGCGCTTCGTTGTGCTCCAGTCAGAAGGAGACCCCTAGCGATATTATCTCCAAGAGAAGAGAAGGTGCAGACGTTCCAGCTGTGGAATCGAGCTGGAGACGTTGCGGTCTCAAGTCCTGGACGGCGGGGAGAGTATTAAGCCGCCCAGAGACAATTTTGTGGGCTGTGGGAATCGCCCTGGTCAGACTTTGCCAGAGGGAGGAGCGCCCTCGACCAGATAATCTGTGGTTTGTCTTTGGGGAAGAAGTTGCTGAGGACTTCGAAGCCAGCACAGAGGGAGTAGTTGATGAGACTCCAAGGCAGTGGAGGAGGGACCTCGATCTGTGAGGAGGAGTGTCACGTGCTTCTGCAGAGGTGGTGAAGTACCACAGTTATTTGAGGAAACTTTATGGTGCAGCAGCCAGGAGAGCTGTGGATGACCCTAGGAGGAGTAGGGAAGCACCATAATTGTTCAAGGAATCTTCATGGTAGCAGCCTGGAGGAGCTGCAGAGGATCCTGGTGGTTAAGCCCGGAAGAACCTGAAGTTGTCAGGGTAGTGAAATAGTTCTAAATGATAACTTGTATGGAGGCGAGTGTGTTTGTCATTAGCGTGAACGACGCAATGAGAGGCGAGTGATCGTTTGCCATTTATGTGCCACGAAGTGTATATTGAAGTTTAGAGTCACGGTCGTAGGCAGGATTACCTACAGATATTCTAGGACGGATAGAGTGATCGATTGATTCGTTGTGTGCCACTGAACATTTATACTGATATATATATATTGTGTTATTGCATCTTCCTGCTGAATTTTCTTGTACGTGTTTAGAGATATATTTATATGTATATATTATCTTGCTGGTAGTGTAACATTATATTGTAAGACTTAATCTACTTGAGGAGGTTGATAATATTAGGTAATACCAAGAGATAGAATACCACTTAGCAAGCTGAGGATAGAGTTCTGATGGTGTTGGAGTGCAACCTGATTATAATAGTATAGAGTATAGGATTCATTATATGTATGCGTGTATTGTATATGTACTTCGTCCAGTAAATGTATTCAAATTTGCTGGTGTTTGCACTTGTCCTAGTGAGGCTTCCCAGGAAATAGTAAAGAAGGAGAGAGAGCAAGAAACAGGAACCACTACTGTGGACAGGGTAAGACGGAAGTCCAGTAAGACAAAGGGGATTCAGGAGGTCATATCCCATAAGGAGAGAGTGGGGAGTCACAGCAGCTCGAGTGGGTGTGTGCACGTGACAACGAGGCTGAGTGCTGGAGCTGCATCCTCTAAACGTGTGACGTTGAGCCCCTCTCCTAGAGCCTGAAGTGCCTGGTGTGATCTCCTAGTGGAATATAAGCACTATCGAGTTGTGGGTTGGGTGGTCCGTCAGCGGTAACACCACCAAATCCACCACCGCAACACAACCCTTCCATCCCTCGCTAGTTTAGATATGAATTATTAGACACCTTAGTTTAGGTATGTTACTGCAAGATGACAGTTTTGTTACTACACCAAAAACAGTTATATTACTAGAGGAGGAGTGTTTGTTACGGTGAGAAGTCTTAACAAACATGCTCAGTAACACATTAACGGTATGACAGTCAATGAAATTGTAGATACGTTTTAACAGTGTAGTTAATCCCTTTAGTGAAGTTATTACAAAACAGTAGGATTACCTTTTGTTTCTCTTTGTATGTACTGTTCTCTTACTAAGATTGTTAAACAATGTTACAAAGTTATTCTAGCATAGTATGTTATACAAACTATTAGTTTTATGTGCATGAAGTTAAAACTAAAAGTTACAATATAGAAACATCGACGATTTTGTTATACAGGTTACGTTAAGTTAGGCTACGAGTATATTTAGCATAAAGACGAGTGCTTAGCGAGTTTTCCTCGCTAAGCGTACGTCTTGATGCTTAAATGATGGATAGTAATCTTAATTATTTACGATCAACGTTCCCTGGCTTATTCCCAATTTTTATTATTACTCGAGTCACTATGTTACTTGGATTTTTTTTGTTCCAAACTCTACTATTTATAAGTCCAGTTGAGCACCATTTCACATGTTTATTGTAGTAACCTAAAATCACCGAAATGCAAACATTACTGAGCACAGAAGCCTTAGACATTTATGACAGGATGTGCTTTTCCTCAATTATCTCTGTGCTAATTAATCTATCTACAACTTTTAGGCATCCATTATTTTGATCACTGACAAATAATATATACAGATAATTCTAAATAGATTGGAGTGTTATGACGCGTTTGCGCGCCTGCACGTTAGTTGCTGTGAGAGGGAACTTTTGTCCTGGGTTTGATACAACACATCAGTGTTAGGGGAAGAAATCATACGATGGTGTCATGTGTATTTTGAAAGTTCTGTCTTACGACGTTGCCTTGTAGAGAATAGTTTGAGGTCTCCGTATTGTATGTTGGAGGAGTGAAGAGTTTTATGGAGTTATGTAAGTTGTCTTCCGGTTCATCTAGTACATAGGCGGCTTGTCATTTGGTGAGCTGGCACCACTGACCCTAGGTCAGGTCGCTAGCGAGGCCGCCTCGCCTCCCTCCAAGTTTACCCCTAAGGTAATATTGCCATGTATAACTAAACTGATGAAAAACATTCCCGAGTCACAGAGATTACCATTCACAGACAAGCTACCAGTGATATATGCAGACTGGGAAAAGACAACATTGGTTAACGACCAAAACCCAGGAACAGATAGTTTAAGAGAACCGCAGCAGTAATGTGGAGGAAGAGGGTATTGTAGTACATAATAGCAGCAATATTGCAGAGTCAGGTAATATAAACGATGTGAGCAACAGTGAGACAGAGTGCATAAATGAAGGAATTGGGACGAAAAGCGGAGATGGCTCCAATAAAGAGGTAGACAAGACAGACACAGATATAAATACCTTGAAAAACGCAAAACCGGAACACATTTGCAAATTCTACGCTAAAGGAATATGCAAATATGGAAAATTAGGAACAAAATGCCATTTTCTGCATCCTCGAAAATGCAGGAACATGTTGGCGAGGGGTACATGCCGTTTTGGAACAGGGTGTAGATACTTCCACCCCAAATTATGTCAATTTTCAATTAGGGACAAAAAATGCTACAATCTTCAGTGTCCGGAATTCCACGTGAGAGGTACACAACGTGATAGACGGGAAGATCAGTATGACACTACTGGCAATTTTTTAGAGGAAGGCAGAAACAGAGCAGAAAATATAAGAGAGGAACAGTCAGATGGAACCACCACAGGATTACAGAGGGGAAGGGAGATACCCACAAGTCTGGAATACACATTACCAACAAACACACAGGTACTACACCACACAACACTCGCCCCACTACCGAAACTGGACGAATCACTACGAAAACAACACACCCTGGACGCAAACACAGTGGCCCCCTTACCGGAGCCTCAGATATTAACACCAAGTAAGGCATCCAGCACTTCCACTACCACGATAACATCATTTATATTTGCCAACATTCAAGGTATAAAAACACGCAAATCCAACAAAGTTCACTTTATAGATGGTCTCCTTCATGAGGCAAATGCAGTGTTTGCAGCCCTAACAGAAACCCACACAAAGGACTACCATGATGGTGAAATATGGATCTCAGAGTACAATCTTTTCAGATGTGATAGGAAACACCGGCTTCAGGGTGGGGTCAGCCTATACATCAAAGACACACTCATCTGTACTGAGCTGCTAAACACCTCCAATGATATGGTGGAAGTGCTGATAATCAAAATAGAGATTATAAATGTAGTTATTGTCCTTGTATATAAGTCACCGGAGGCAAACCCTCAGCAGTTTAAAGACAAACTAATGAAAGTAGAACACTGCTTGGAAAACCTCACAAATCCAGCTCCGAACATCATCCTGCTTGGGGACTTCAACCTACGGCACCTGAAATGGAAGCACCTGGCTAATACAGTAATATCAGAAAGAATACCAGGAAGTAGCCTTAATGAACAGGCACATGCAAATGACCTGCTACGGATGTGCGACAGGTTTGCCTTAAACCAGCAAATAGTAGAACCAACCAGGAAGGAGAACACGCTGGACCTCATTTTCACTAATAATGATGAATTGATCAGGAACATAATGATTACAAATACCTGTTACTCAGATCACAACTTAATTGAAGTTATGACAACCATGGGGAATAGACCTTCAAAACCAGTCCAGATTCCCGGTGGAGGAGATTTCAGCAAATTCAACTTCAATAATAAACAGATAAACTGGGAGCAAATAAACCAGGACTTCACAGAAATAAACTGGGAAGAACAGCTAGGAAATGCGAACCTGAACCAGTGCCTGGAAAAAATAAGCTCAGTAGCACTAGAAATATGTACAAACCGCATCCCCCTAAGAAAAAAGAGGAAGAGATGCAGATTGGAACGAGAACGTCGTTCCCTATATAGGCGAAGAAAACGAATCGCGGTACAACTTGAGAGTCGCACCCTATCTCAGGAACGGCGAAGAAGGTTAGGTAGCGAAATAGGAAAAATTGAACTCAAGCTACAAGAATCATACAAAACGCAGGAGAGGGAAAGAGAGCAAAAGGCCATCAGTGAAATAGAGAGAAACCCGAAATATTTTGTCTCCTATGCAAAATCAAGATCAAAAACCACATCTAGTATCGGGCCCCTGCGAAAGGAAGATGGAACTTTCACCGATGACAACAAAGAAATGAGCGAGCTACTGAGGAAGCAATACGACTCTGTCTTCAGCGAGCCATTAAACGCACTAAAGATCGATAACCCAAATGAATTTTTCATGGATATGATACCAACATCAAATCATATATCAGACGTCACCCTATCCCCACTGGATTTTGAAGAAGCCATAAACAGTATGCCTATGCACTCCGCACCAGGCCCGGATTCTTGGAACTCCATATTCATCAAGAACTGTAAAAAACCACTATCGCAGGCCCTTCACATTCTGTGGAGACAAAGCCTAGATACTGGCGTTATTCCTGATATACTAAAAACAGCAGAGATAGCACCACTTCATAAAGGAGGAAATAAGGCAGAGGCAAAAAATTACAGACCGATAGCACTAACATCGCACATCATAAAATTTTTGAGAGAGTGCTAAGAAGTAAGATCACAAAATACATGGAATCACAGCATCTCCATAACCCCGGACAACATGGTTTCAGAACAGGGCGCTCTTGCCTGTCGCAGTTGCTGGACCACTATGATATGGCATTAGATGCTATGGAAGACAAACAAAACGCTGATGTAATTTACACAGATTTCGCAAAAGCTTTTGATAAATGTGACCATGGTGTTATTGCCCATAAAATGCGCTCAAAAGGAATTACCGGAAAAGTAGGCAGATGGATCTACAATTTCCTGACCAACAGAACCCAATGTGTAATAGTCAACAAAATAAAATCCAACCCGTCAACCGTTAAGAGCTCAGTCCCCCAGGGTACTGTGCTTGCTCCAGTACTTTTTCTCATCCTCATATCGGACATAGACAAGAGCACAACCTATAGCACTGTATCATCCTTTGCAGATGACACTAGGATCTTCATGAGAGTAGGCAACATAGAGGACACGGCGAACCTCCAGTCAGATGTAGATCAGGTCTTTCTATGGGCTACAGAAAATAATATGGTGTTTAACGAAGACAAGTTCCAGCTCATGCGCTATGGAAAAAATGAAAATATAAAAACGGAAACCACGTACAAAACTCAGGCAAATCATAACATAGAACGAAAAGGCAATGTAAAGGATCTGGGTGTACTCATGTCGGAAGACCTTACCTTTAAAGAACACAATAAAGTAGCCGTCACAACTGCAAGAAAAATGACAGGTTGGATAACAAGAACTTTTCACACTAGAGATGCTATACCGATGATGACACTTTTCAAAACGCTTGTGCTCTCTAGAGTGGAGTACTGCTGCACAATGACAGCCCCTTTCACTGCTGGTGAAATTGCTGACCTGGAGAGCGTGCAGAGGTCCTTTACTGCTAGAATCCACTCGGTAAAACATCTAAACTATTGGGACCGACTTAAGAGCCTAAATCTGTATTCCCTTGAGCGCAGGCGGGAGAGATACATAATAATTTACACGTGGAAAATATTAGAGGGGCTGGTCCCAAACCTGCACACAGAAATAACATCACATGAGACCAGAAGACATGGCAGGATGTGCAGAATACCCCCGTTGAAAAGCAGAGGTGCAACTGGTACTCTGAGAGAGAACTCTATCAACATCAGAGGCCCGAGACTGTTCAACACGCTTCCACTACACATAAGGGACATAACTGGCAAACCCCTCACAGTGTTCAAGAGAGAACTGGATAAGCACCTCCAAAGGATACCTGATCAACCAGGCTGTGACTCATACGTCAGGCTGCGAGCAGCCGCGTCCAACAGCCTGGTTGATCAGTCCAGCAACCAGGAGGCCTGGTCGATGACCGGGCCGCGGGGACGATAAGCCCCGGAAGCACCTCAAGGTATCCTCAAGGTATGTATAAGTGTAACACTTGGTTTATATTGAGAGTATTGTATATCTGGGGCTTGTACCACGCTACTTACTAAGCAAGGAAATTAGTAGTAGTTCGTTTCAAAGTGATGGTAGAATCAGAAGGATGTGATAATGAGTTCATAGTATTGGCACTTGTTGATTTGGCACCATTGCAATGAGTCGCCCTCAGCTCAGGTCAAGATGTTCTCTCAGTCAGCTGCAGTTTGCCACATCGGTATGAGGCTTACCACTTATGTAAGACCAATCCTGGAGTATGCAGCTCCAGCCTGGAGTCCATACCTAGTTAAACACAAGACAAAGTTAGAGAAGATTCAGCGGTATGCCACCAGGCTCGTCCCGGAACTGAGAGGATTGAGCTACGAGGAAAGGCTAAAGGAGCTGAACCTCACATCCCTGGAAAACAGAAGAGTAAGGGGAGACATGATAACCACCTACAAAATTCTCAGGGGAATTGACAGGGTGGACAAAAACTCTTCAGCACGGGTGGGACACGAACAAGGGGACACAGGTGGAAACTTAGTACCCAGATGAGCCACAGAGACGTTAGAAAGAATTTTTTCAGTGTCAGTAGTTAATAAATGGAATGCACTAGGAAGTGATGTGGTGGAGGCTGACTCCATACACAGTTTCAAATGTAGATATGATAGAGCCCAGTAGGCTCAGGAATCTGTACGCCAGTTGATTGACAGTTGAGAGGCGGGACCAAAGAGCCAAAGCTCAACCCCCGCAAGCACAATTAGGTGAGTACATGCTCCCTTGTTTATTAATTCATTAATTTAGAGAATTTCATGATACTATCAGTAATTTTATTCAATAACTACTTTGTTCATTTGCCCACGTAATTAACCATCATTTAAGTGTAAAGATTCAATCCCTTTAATTGGCCAAGTGCAGATGATTTAGCTTTGTTAAGGAACTATGTCAACTAGTTGGCAACCAGCCAAGGTCGGCTTGCTTGGGAGATGAACGAATTTCAGCAGTGTGGCTTTGGCGGCCAGAGCAGGAAGGTGGGACCACTACCCCAAGGAGGCCAGGGCAGGAAGGTGGGACCACTACCCCAAGGAGGCCAGGGCAGGAAGGTGGGACCACTACCCCAAGGAGGCCAGGGGCAGGAAGGTGGGACCACTACCCCAAGGAGGCCAGGGGCAGGAAGGTGGGACCACTACCCCAAGGAGGCCAGGGGCAGGAAGGTGGGACCACTACCCCAAGGAGGCCAGGGCAGGAAGGTGGGACCACTACCCCAAGGAGGCCAGGGGCAGGAAGGTGGGACCACTACCCCAAGGAGGCCAGGGCAGGAAGGTGGGACCACTACCCCAAGGAGGCCAGGGGCAGGAAGGTGGGACCACTACCCCAAGGAGGCCAGGGCAGGAAGGTGGGACCACTACCCCAAGGAGGCCAGAACATCGGCTGGGAGTTTTCACATAATTTAAGGTAAAATCTTGTATCGAGTTATTAAAAAAATATATTTTAATGAAACTATACTAAGTGCCTCAAGCTAGGAATCATTAAGCTAGGGATATGTGGTATGGCTAGCTGGGGTATAACCAAGGGCTACATACGCTTCAAGGACGAACATTTCAACAAAAGTTATGGAAAAGTTGGAAGGGAAATTAAAGGTAAAGGACATTGATGCAGAATTGTGAATTGTTGAAGGAGAGGAAGAGGAAGCGCAGCTAAAAAAGATGAAGGAAGCTCGAGCCAGAGCTCGTGCCAATCCTGCAAAGAATCGAAAACCTGGTCGAGGTGGCCATTTTCCAAACAAGAAAACGTTTTAGTTATGATATCATTTCAGAAGATATCGTCACTGCTTTTTCAAATGCTTTTTTATAATTTTTAATTGTGTAATTTAAATATTTGATGCGATATTAAACTAGTTTGAGCTAAGATTGTACATATTTTAGCTATACAAATATAATCTCATAATTTATGAAGTTTTTATAGCATGACATATTTACATTTCCTTTGTTTTCCCTTTCAATTATCAGATTCTAAGGTAATACAGATATTAATGAGGCACAAGAATAAATTAATAATGTTGGGAAAAATTACATTTTAGGTATTTTTCAGGTGTAAAAATAATTTACATAAAATAAAGTAGCCGTCACAACTGCAAAAAAAATGACAGATTGGATAACAAGAACCTTTCACACCAGAGATTCTATACCAATGATAATTTTCATGACGCAGGTGTTCTTTAGATTGGAGTACTGCTGCACAATGACAGCCACATTCAAAGCTGGAGAAATTGCTGACCCGGTGAGCGTACAGAGATCCCTTACTGCTAGAATCCAATCAGTAAAACACCTAAACTACTGGGACCGACGAAAGAGCCTAAATCTGTATTCTCTTGAGCGCAGGCGGTTAACATGCATAATAATTTACGTGGAAAAATAGTATTGGAGCTGGTTCCAAACCTGCACACAGAAAACACCACACGAGACCAGAAGGCATGGCAGAATGTGCAGAATACCCCTGTTGAAGAGCAGAGTTGCAATAGGCACTTAGAGAGGACGATGAACATCAGAGGCCCGAGACTGTTCAACACGCTTCCATTACACATAAGGGGCGTAACTGGCCGAGCTATCACAGTATTCAACAGAGAACTCGACAAGCACCTCCAAGGGATACTTTATCAACCAGACTGTGACTCTTACGTCAGGCTGTGAGCAGCCGCGTCCATCAGCCAGGTTGATCAGTCCAGCAACAAGGAGGCCTGGTCGACGATCAGCCCGCGGGGATGCTAAGCCCCGGAAACACCAAGGTAACCTCAAGGTAGGGTATGCTGATCTTATACTTTGATTATTTTATTATATAAAAGGGGATTAATTTATTTCCTCTGTTTAGACAACCTCCCTTTTATTTCTTAGTCCATGATCCTGATAATTTATTTTGTAAATATCAGGTGGCTCCACCAAGCATCCTCATTTAGTAATATTTTCCCTTGATTGAGTAAGCCGTCTTAGCGTAAATTCGCCCCCTCTCTTTCAGTAATTGGGGGATCCAGATTCTTGGGATTCCTAACTAATTGGCCGTTTCCTTCTTAACAGTCAATTAGCTTAATAACTTCAGGTTATAAAGAAGAAGATGGTGGCAGGTAATGATAGTTATAAAATACGATCTAGATTGTGTTGAGATTGCAAAGTCGAATTTTGAAAGGGATCTGGGAGTTGTGATAAGTAAGACTTTAAAACGAAAATATTAATGCATAAATGTTCGTAATAAGGCAAATAGGACACTGGGCTTTATTAATCGAAGAGTTAGTAATAAGAACATAAGAATAAAGGTAACTGCAGAAGGACTATTGGTCCATACGAGGCAGCTCCTATTTATAACCACCCAATCCCACTCATACATGTCTAACCCACGATCGAAAAATGAAGGGACCTCACCACCACTACGCCACGTGGCAGCTGGTTCCACAAATCAACAACCCTGTTACCGAACATAAGAATAAAAGGTAACTGCAGAAGGCCTATAGGCCCATACGAGGCAGCTCCTATCTATAACCACCCAATCCCACTCAAACATGTCCAACCCACGTTTCAAACAATCGAGGGGACCCCACCACCACGTTACGCGATAATTGGCTCCACAAATCAACAACCCTGTTACCGAACCAGTATTTACTCAGGACTTTCCGAAATCTAAATTTATCCAGTTTATACCTGGATAAGATTAGATTCCGTTTCGTGTTCCGTCTTGTGTTGATACTTTTAATATTCTATTAATAGCTGAAGAACACCACCAGGTGAACAAATACGTCCGAGAGGTTCGAATCTCTCGGACGTAGGACGTAGGTTCGAAGCCTTCTTACGACTTGTTGATTTATTCATTTGATGCATCACGTTATTGTGATTTCTCTGTATAACACCAGGTGTCTTGTTACTAACGCTTCGATTAATAAATCCCAGTGTCCTATTTGCCTTATTATGATTAATAATAGGAGTTATATACAGGCCCTCAAACTTAGACAGGATGGAAGCAAAGCACCTTTGGGCTGAAATATCTAGAGCATCTAGGTCTAGCAATATTTGTGTCAAGGGTGACTTATTTTAGTGGAATAAATTGGTTTAACATAACAGGGAATAATGAAGCAGATGACACATGACAATGGGTATAAACGATAAGTTTAGATTTCGGAATGACCTGGGTAAATATTGGTTTGGTAAAAGGATTGTTGATTTGTTGAACCAGTTGCTACGTGACGTGGTAGAGGTGGGGGGGGGTCCCTTGATTGTTTCAAGAATGGGTTGGACATGTAAATGAGTGGGATTGGGTGGTTATAAATAGCTGCCTCGTATGGCCAATAGGCCTTCTGCAGTTACCTTTGTTCTTCTGTAGATTTTCTAGAAATAATTGACGACTGCTTTCTTACACAACATTAAGGAACCAACGCGGGAAAATAATATTTTAGATTTAGTGTTAACTAACAGGGAAACAAATCAATGAAATCGAAATAGGGAGTGAGCTACAGAACAGTGATCACAAAGAAATCAGATTTAGCATAGACTGGGATAGATCTGTAGGAGAAAATTCTGTTAAAGTGCCAGATTTTCGAAAAGCTGATTTTAATATCCTAAGAATTTTTTAGGGTCAAATAGATTGGAAAGTCTTGGGCATGGGGGTGGGCTGGTCTTGGAGCAAGACGTAAACTCAGCGATAGGTGACGAAGAGATTTCGACTAGGATTCAAAATATACCTTATTTAAAAATATTCTAAGCAAAGCACAGGAACGTAGCTTACCATGCAAATTGAATAAATTGAATACTAATGACCCAAAATGGATAACAAAGGATCTGAAGAACCTTATAGGTAAAATGAGCATGGTACAAAAGGATTAAGAATGGGGAAGTCAGTTTAGAACAGGAATTCGTAAAACTGTACAACTAGATTCAGGTTTGAGTAGCAACATTTTCAAATTTGCCGATAAAAAAAATCGGTAGGGAAATAAACACGGAAGAAAACTCACTATCACTTCTAAAGACGATATAAATAGGGTTTTGAAATGGTCAACAGATTGTCAGATGGAGTTTAATGCTGATAAATGTAAAGTTTTGAGGCTAGGTAACGACAGTTACAAGATACGAGCTAGATGGTGTTGAGATTGCAAAGTCAAATTGCGAAAGGAATCTGGGAGTTATGATTAGTAATAATTTAAAACTAAAGGATCAGTCGATGAATGTTCGTAATAAGGCAAATAGGACACGGATATATTAATCGAAGCTTTATTAACAAGATACCTGGTGTTGTGCTTCAGCTATATCTTGCTCTGTTTAGGCCCCATTTAGATTATGCAGTTCAGTTTTGGTCGGCGTACTATAGAATGGATATAAATTCACTTGAACGTGTCCAGCGCAGGATGACAGGTTTCTAATTTGGGGAATTAACTGTCATATGAAGAGATTAACAAAGCTTAAATTGCATCACTGGAAAGGTGAAGAGTTAGGGGCAACGGTATTTACCCAGGTCAATACTGTAACAGGTGAATACAAGGTGAAAATATGAGGTGCTCTCTTCTGTGACATGAAGTGAACTTTTGTATATAGGTAAGAGGCACAGAGGCACATGCACAGAGCTTTTAACTGCACTTGGTCTCTACATGGTTGACTGTTACTCTTGTGTTCTGTTCGACAGAAAACCGAGTATCCACCGTCCTATTTTAATAATCCAGCGGTTATTCCTTTTGACCTAATTTTGTGTGCTCAGGTAAGGAGCTATTACTCCATGGTCACATTTATCGAATGCCTTTGCCATGTCCGGGTATACATCTGCATTATGTTTTTCTTCTAATGCCTGAGTTACTTTGTCGTAGTGGTCAAGTAGCTGTGAGAGGCACGATCTTCCCGCTCTAAATCCATGTTGGCCTTTGTTGTGAATATCATTGGTCTCCATGAAACTGGTGACCTGACTAATCTCTCGAACACTTATTATGTGGGACGTTAGTGCAACTCGTCTATAATTCTTTGCAAATGCTTATCTCTCTCCTTTTCCTTTCCCCATTTTTTCTTCTTCCTACCTTCCCCATTCATGACCATCCTTTAACCACGAACACATTTTCATTTGTATTATAGGAGAATGTAAATATGAAGGGTAAACGCTTCTAGCATCTGTCAATCTGTCGACCATTAGAGAGGAGTATCTAATGACCGCACAAATCAAACTTTTTTTTTTACTTTTTTTACATAAAACTCTACTTCGTCGAGAAGCGGCGACGTTTCGGTCTGTCCTGGACCAGTAAAAACTGACAGGTCAACTGAGATAAATGTAAATAAATAAATGATTCACCACATAGATGTTCAAATGGCCGTTTATGTTTAACAAACATGCTATAATTCTATTCCAGCAAAGTTGAGGCAGTCAGTGATCGTAAGGTTTGTGATGTGTACCTTGACTTTAGCAAAGCTTTTGATACAGTGCTACATGAAAGATTGATTATAAAGATAGAGGCTCACAGTATTGGGGCTGCAATATTAAGTTGGATTAATCAACTCATCTGTCCGCTGTCAGGATTAATCTGTCCGCTCAGCCAGCGGCTGAGCAGACAAACACCGGACGGGTGATCCTGTGGTCCCGGGTTCAATCCCGGGTGCCGGCGAGAAACAATGGGCAGAGTTTCTTGCACCCTGATGCCCCTGTTACCTAGCAGTAAATAAGTACCTGGGAGTTAGTCAGCCGACACGAGCTGCTTCCTGGGGGTGTAGACCTGGTCGAGGACCGTGCCGCGAGGACACTAAAGCCCCGAAATCATCTCAAGATAAGATAACCTCAAGATAAGATCACTTCAAGACTATGTAAATATGGTTTTGTACTGGGCAAAAGATTGGTAATGTATCAAAAGGTTTGCTAAAGTCAAGGTACACAACATTACAAACCTTTCCACAAAATATACAGATGACATTTTTTACAGTTTACAATTTAGTCTGTCAAAATAACCCAATTAAAAATAGTTTTCCGGTTTGTTCAAATTTGTTTAGAGTTCAGATTTCTACGTTCTAATTTCGTTGTACGTCGGTAAATATACTATGGTCCTCATCGTTACTGTAAGTACTACCAAAACTGGAGGATGGGCTGGTATATTATACTTGTGTTATTATCAGTGCAGATCGCATTACAAATGCTTTCACGAAGTAAAAAAAAGATAAGAATCATTTACAATCTTAGAAGTTATAGATTAAATAAACATCTATATATTAAACCTGCCAGACATATTAAACTTGCGTTATTTTCATTGCAGATCGCATCCGAAATGCCTGCCAGGAGGGAAGCTACCCACTACGCCTACTTGGACCTGCCAGATAGTGTGAAACTCAGCATGAAGAAACTGCAAGATTCTCTCTGGAGCAAAGCCAAGGAGCTCAAACATGTTGCAGCCGACCCAGACCACGGGCACATCACCCTCGGCTACTTCATACTAGACAGAGGTAAGGAGTTGGGAAAGTGTTAGTAAATAAGTAGTGAAGATGAGAGTTAGGAGAATTGTTCACTGGGAAGTTTACAGTCATTCGAGGATCAATAGATTGCGTTATCCAAACTAAGCTGCTTGTGTATTAGCTTGTGGTGAAAGAAGCTACGTTAGGTTCTTGAAATTTAATATATTGTATATAATGAACTCACAAGAGTGTGATTTATCTGCGCTAAAATATGGTGGGACTGCAATAGGATTGAACTCGTGAACCTTGACTCGTACTACCAGTTGAACCATGACTAAATATATCTCGAGTATAGTTACTTGAAGTTTAGAAGGTACCAACATTTGCGATAATATACATGTATCGGTAAAACTGTTTGTTGTTTTTAAAATTATTTTTAAATATTTGTTCTGAATATGCGTATATACATAGCAGGTTAAATATTAAATTATAAAATTCTTATTTTGTAATTTCAGAAAGATGGAGCGAGGTAGATAAGCGTAAGCAGACAGATCAGACTGTTGCGGTTGACATTCGTCAACTGATTGCGAGTTCATGGTAAGTACAACAACCTCGTACCTATTAAATTGATAAATAAGTGCAAACTAACCCACGTATTTGAGTTAAGATGTACAGGTTTCGTAAATGTTTGATTAATTCTCGTCTATTTTGTAGGACTTAATATGTATTCCCAATCAGTCAGTCACAAATTTAGCTTCATTGCACTTATTAACCCCATTAAAAACATTAACAACATAATGAAAGTAAGTGCAGAAGGCCTATTGGGCCCATACGAGATAGCGCTTGTTCATATTCACCCATTCTCGCTCATATTTGGGTCTAACCTACACTTGAAACAATAAGGTATCCCACTATTAATGTGTAACGCGGTAATTAGTTCCCCACAACTTCAACCATGTTACCAAACCAATATTATCTTATTACACACAGAAATCACAATAGCGAGATGCATCAAATTAACAAATCCACAAAGACCGTGATGAGGGTTCGAACCTACGTCCAGGTTGATCCCAGACGGCCCTTTCCTGGGAGAAGCTGCGTGAGCCTTGTGAGGGCAGTTGCACTCAAGGAAGCAATTTATTTTACCATGTCGTGGCGCAGTAGAATAAGGTGCGTCTGGGATCATCCCGGACGTAGGTTCGAACCCTCATCACGGCCTTTGTGGATTTGTTCATATTAGTTCATTCCTCGCCTTTCTAGAGAATGTAATTTAAGCTTTGTCATTCTTTAAATGATTTTTATATATTAACTTACTATTCGTGCACTGTTTACATATTAACATCGTGCTCTCTTTTTCCTCAAAAATAAATGTAAGCTCGACGTGGTCTTGAGTTTCAAGGTAGCAATTTATTTTACCATGTCGTGGCGCAGTAGAATACGGTGCGTCTGGGATCATCCCGGACGTAGGTTCGAACCCTCATCACGGCCTTTGTGGATTTGTTCATATTAATCATTCTTCGCCTTTCTAGAAAATGTAATTTAAGCTTGTCATTCTTTAAATGATTTTTATATATTAACTTACTATTCGTGCACTGTTTACATATTAACATCGTGCTCTCTTTTTCCTCAAAAAATAAATGTAAGCTCGACGTGGTCTTAGGTGGCCTGGGAAGGTTTGACACAAACGCCATTTACGTAAAGGTTCAGAAGTTTGCATGCAATACTACAATTTTAACCCCCCCCCCCCGTCACCCTATTTAAGGAACTGTGTAGATGCTACCGAACTTGCCTATTTTAAGAGGCAGAGTTTACTCGCAACATGAAGCAATCGCAAAAAATTGATAAACTCTGCACAGTTACCCGACGGAATCAATGTCAGTATCCCAAGAGTGGGCTTCAAGGTGTATAACCCGAAGAATGCTTTCGTATCTATAAACATGTCTATCAAACAGCCACTTGAATAATACCCAGCATTACTTGGATAATACCAAATACCAATACCCTGGTAATAATACCAATACCCTGTATATTTGTCCTAAGGACAAATATAGTCATTTGGATAAAGATAAACAAAATCTAGACGACTAAGACGACGACAAAGCTTGTAATTATATCAAATTATATGTAATTATTACAAATATTATGTATTTGTTTTTAAAGTAATGAGAACTGTTAGTTCGATGAGCATTACTAAAACTGAATTTGTCTCCAGTTAGTATTTCTATAAACATATATATACCAGAAATCTTTTTTTCCTATTTTATGGACATTTCATCTTCTATCTTCTTATTTTTCCAATTGGGTGGGATAATGTTTACACAAAATCCCCGAGATAGTAAGAGTGACTCCTCCCTTTATAATATTTATAACCGGATCATTTTAAACTTATAATTGGAGAAATTTCATAATAACATAACTACTTGGAACACACTTCTAATAATATACCTCCATGAGGATTTTTAGCTTTTAAGGCTAACTACGAATTAATACTTAAATTTTGGTATTTTGTGGATTATTCACGGTATTAAAATATGAATTATACGTTTAACATTAATCATATCTGGGACGTCACCGCGAGGATTGAGTTACAACTATTTTTTTAGGCATTGTAACCGAGAGAAAATCTAACTCATTATATATTAAGTAAGCAATTATCAAAAGAAGGCACCAAACCGGGAAGGCTATGTAGCACCATCAAATGTGCAGAATAATCAGAGGGCGCTAAATATCACCAAGGATGCCAATACGAGAACAAAAACGCACAAGGCGAACTATATCAAAAGTATCCGAGTCACCAAGAATTCTATTGAGGGACAGGTGACCGCGAGGGGCGGTCGGAAAGCAAGACACGCTCGTCCTGGAAGTCAGCACATTCAAGAAGGACATGCACGACTGTAAGACTGACAATGCAATTAGGACAATAAGGAGCAGAGCGGCGCTCCATCAAGTGACCATGGGTTAAGCGAGTATGGCCAATACACATCCTCGCCAGAGCCGTTCCCCATCGCCGGTTACAGTGGTAGGACGGCCACGAGGAAAAACAACATTTAAGAGTACGGAGTTTGTTACCAGTAACAGACGACCAAGAAGCCTGCCAACGGGTAAGGATGGAGGAATGGATAACCGGGTAAAAGTCGGAATATGGAATACCTTTACGAGAGATGGGACAAGAGCGGAAAGTTTCCTTGGCGCAGCATCCATACGCTCATTTAAAGACACACCCTTATGGCTGGGAACCCAACAAAACTCAACCGACTTAAATTTACTGTGAACAAGAAACAGCCAATACTAGATCTCGACAACTACTGAATGAACCGGATTAAAGGATACGAGACCCATGAGGGCACTACGAGAGTCAACAACAACTACAAAGGAAGACTGACAATACAGCAGGTGATGAAGAGCAGAGAGAATAGCATAAAGCTCCGCTGTGAAGATGCTAGTTTCCAGGGGTAAGCGACACCCATAAGAGTGATCAGGACAAACAACAGAGTAACCAACACCTTCTGCAGACTTTAACCCATCTGTGAAGACAGAAACGGAGTGGAAGTGAGAAGAAAAGTGCTCAAGGAGAAGGCGTTTTAGAACCGTAGGAGGGGTAAAAGCTTTAGTGATGCAGGTCAAGGAAGTACAAAACTGCGGAAGGGGGGACTCTCCACGGGGGCAAAGAAGGAACAACACGAGGAGAAACATTAGAAATACAAACGGAAAGAGAATCCTGTAAGCGAGACAACCGGACAGAAAGAGGGAGGTGGTGAAGAGGAACAGGAACCACAGGAAGGGTAAAAGTTAAAGCACGACAGAGGCGAGAGGAAGGATGTTGTAAGGACCGCGCAAGATAGCGAAGACAGTAGCGATCATGGCGGTCCTGGAGAGACAGGAAGCCAGTGTCAACATACAAGCTAAGGACGGGAGTCGAACGAAAGGTACCAGAACTGAGGCGCAACCCAGTATGGTGTAAAGCATCAAGACGGCGAAGAGTAAAAGGAGAAGCAGACGAGTAAGCAGAGCAACCATAATCGAGCTTAGACAGGACGAGAGAGGAATGTAAAGCAAGGAGTGCGCGTATATCCGCTCCCCAAGAAGTATGGGTCAAAACCCGAAGGAGGGTAAGGGCCTTAGAGCACTCAACACAGAGGTAAGAGATATAGGGAGACTAAGACAAACGAGTGTCGAGGAATAAGTGCAGAAATCTAAACAACGAGACTCAAGGACAGGTTTACGAAGAAGGAAAGATTGGGGAAGATGAAGACCAGAGCTAACAGAAGTAAAGTGGGAACCCAGTTCGGTAGCGACCTGCAACGGGTCTGCCACAAGAGTACCACGGAGGTGAAGGACCGGTGAAACATCGGGAACGAATTTACCCGCTATCTTGCGGATACGTTTCCAGATCTGTGGCAGAAGAGTTTCGGACGTAATGGTGGAGACATTAGATGCCCAACATTCACGTTTAGCCTTACGGGATGGCCTTACGGGCCACCGCACTCTCCTTCCGAAAGAAAAGAATCGGCCGTCTTCCGACGGCGGTGTCTCTTCCAGGCTGCACGCTTACAGCGGACAGCCCGAGCACAGTCTGCATTCCACCAGGGAACGCACTTCCATGAACCCCAAGTTGAAGAGCGAGGAATAGACCTGAGGACAGCATCATAGACCGTCATGAAAAAGAGGAGAGCGCGAGGGCGAGGTAGAAGGGAGAGGTCAGAGAGAACAGCGCTGAGGGTAAAGAGGTCCCAGTCTGCTTTCGCAAATTGCCACCTAGGGAAGGAGAGGGGAGGGCGAAAAGAGAAAAAGGTAACAGGGATAGGAAAATGGTCACTGCCAAGGAGGTCATCAAGAACCTGCCACGTGAAATCTAAGTAAAGAGAAGAAGAGCAAAGAGAAAGATCAAGACAGGAAAGGGTGCGAGTCCGAAAGTTCAAATGCGTGGGCTCACCAGAGTTCACAAGAGACAGGGAAGAAGAGGATAAACGGCTCAAGAAGGCGACCCCGGTTTTTGTCAGAACATCACCCCAAAGGGAATGACGACAATTGAAATCTCTCAGCAGGAGCACAGCCTCAAGCAAGGAGTCCAGTAATTGTTTCAGAGCAGGAAGAGAAAGCGCAACACTCGGGGGGGGGGGGGGGAGATAAATGGAACAAACTGTGTTCCATTTCCCCACAAAGATACGTGCAGCAGAACAATGGAGAGGTGAAGGAAAAAGTAAGGGGACAAAGGGAACATCAGAGCGAATCAAGAGAGCAGAAGAGTTAGGAGCCCCAGCAACAGCTGGGGGGGGGGGGGCGGGGGAGAGAAAGGAATAGCCACGAAAACGACCAGGACGAGCACCAAGCATCGGCTCCTGGAGACAGACACAAAGGGGCGAAAACCGCAAAATCAGAAGTGGAGTTCGAGGAAATTTGCGTAATAACCTCTAAAGTTCCATTGAAGAATAGACATCGACGAGAAGAGAAAGGACAACAACAGAGAACAAGGAAGAAACAAATGCGAAAGAGCAACACAGCACGTTAAAGAAGATCAGGGTCAGCAAAGTCAGGGTTAGGGGGCATGGGTAAAGTGAGAAAAGACGGAGGGAAGGAAGCGGAAGAACAGACCAGAGGTGGGCGGGCGGGGTCCGGAGAAGGGAGAGGAGACAACGGAGAGCAGTCAAGGACAGCAGCAGGAAGAGGGGGAGTAGAAAGAGGGGAGCGCACCTCAGCAAGGGCAACAACCGAGAGGGAAGCGGGGGCCAAAGAAACCTCTAAAGCAGGAACAGGGGCGTAACCACCGCAACGGGAGGGGAAGGAGCAAGAGTGTCAGTAGTAGGGGCCGAGGAAGAGAGTGAAGCCTTCTTACCCGCCGGGGAGGAGGAAGTAGAGGAGCCAGGCTTACGCTTCTGACTTACAGAGACCAGTGTCCCAGCAACTACGTACCGGGCAACGGATTCCAGCATCTGAACAGAAGCTGAACGAGAGCACACACGACGGCCGTTAGGAGAGCGATGGACATCAGCCCGCACCAAGAGGCGGCAGGGAGAGTCAATAGATGGAGGAGAAGAATGGGAAGGAGGATCGGAGGGAGACAAGGAAGAAGACACAGGAGACATGACAGACCGTTTAGAAAGAAGGGGAACCCCAGACAGAGGACCAGGAGGGGGGACTCTTCGGGACAGAACTCAAAGGAACTGAGGAGGGGCAGTGGGCGTATTTGGGTCCAAGGCCCGGAAACGGTTGCGAGTCTGAGGAAGGTGGGAAGGACGAGGAGAGGAAGAGCGCAACACGCGAGCATAAGAGACGTTAGCATAAGGCGGGAGCTGGCAAACCTGGCGCCTCGCCTCAGGAAAAGATAAACGCTCCCTGTGCTCCAAGGTGAGGACGGCTGCCTCAAGCTTGTAATGGATACACGCACGGGAGAAGGTAGGATGGGCCTCACCGCAGTTGAGGCAGCGAGCTTGAGGAGAAGTGCACTCTGACTTAGAGTGACCTTCGCCCCCCCCCCCCACACAAAGGACAGGGAGGGAGAGTCCCAGAGCAGCGGAGGGCCCCATGCCCAAACCTCCAGCATTTGTTACAGAGCCTAGGAGAAGGAATGTACTCCTGGACAGAGCACCTGGCACCAGCAAGAATGACAGAGGATGGAAGGGTCCTACCATCAAAGGTAATCTTCACAACCCGAAGGGATTGGCGGCGATGACCACGAGGGGGACGAGTAAACGTGTCAACCCGGGGACAGAATGGCTCTGGGCATCGAGGATATGCCGATTATCATCGTGGCAGTCCTGCAGATTCCAAACACCGGTCGCAACATGGGGCGGGAGGAGAATAGTGCCAACACTAGCATTCAACTGAGCGTTTTTTGAGACCCGAACAGGGGCCTCGCCAAGGCAGGATAAGGCAGCCAAGCAGAAAGCTGCATCCTGAGAAGGAGCAGCAATGACACGTGTACTGAGACGAGTAGGGTTGAAGGTAACAGAGGCATCCACGGAATCAACAAGATGTCGATGGAGGAAGAAATCGTCAGGAGGCGCAGAATCAAGAGGGATGAGATCAAAGTATTTGGCCCACGAAGCGGGACCAAACAAGGCTTGACAGGCATCAGAACGGGAAGGAATGGAGCGAGTGCGGCCGTGTCGAGGACGGCGTTGAGAACTCCCAGAGAGAGCGGTTAAAAGGCATAGTAGTTACAACTAGAGATGGAGCCGTGCCAGGGGACGAAGTAGTCACCACTGGGTGCTTGGGGCTCGACCCAACCACAGAGGAGGTAGGGGAGCCGAGGGTAGTAGTCAGAGAGGCCAAAGGAGGAGCAAGGTCGGGGCCCAATGCAGCGGAGGCTACAGAGCCCGGTCTTCCAATACAGGCCGACTCGGGGGCTTGGTCGCCCACCCCGAAAGCCTGAGAAGGTAAAGGAGGAACAGAACACAACATAGGTACGAACCATAAACATTCATTCACGAATGTGCCCCCATACCCACCATGGAGCCACAATTAGAGGCAGGACACCCAACAAGAAGCTATCGCAGATCATGCCGGGGCCTCATAGGAGTGCGTCGTGAGTATACACCCCACAAACGCCACCTTAAGAACCGTCAGTCCGTCGAGATTGGGTTTAGTGACGAAAGGGGGATTGACAATGAAAGGTTCCCCTCGCTCTCGACGTTGGGTACTACAGTTCTACGGGTGCAAGAGTATGCCTCCTCAAGCACCTGGGCGTCAAAATAGAAGAAGTCCAAAGGAATAACCAAAACACGCAAAAGGTCGGCAGGAAACGACAAGCAGATAGGAGAAGAGGGGGGAGGGAGAAAAACGAAATGGAAGGAAAAGGAAAAGTTGTTCAGCAAAATTTGAGGACAGCAGCAGGAGCACAAGGCTACAAAAGGACAGAGGACTGTCCCAAGGAGCATCACACTCTGGCAGCCGTCCACTAAGCCCACCTCATGGCATCAACGAGTTGAGCGGGGAGAGGGTCATTATATATTAAACAAATCAATATGTTCAGTTCCAATTCGAATAAAACAGCCCAACTCCCAGTTTTATAACGATTTGTTCTCACATGAACTGCAGCGTGTGTGTGGAGCCATATTGTTTTGGTCGGCCATGAGAATTTGATGGTTTGGACGGCCAATCCTCATCAACAAAGCGATGAGTTTTTTTTAAGAAATATTAATTTTAAAGTTTGGGGATGACATACTTATGATTTCTCTGATCATGGAAGCTCATATGATGATTACATCCTTAAATGTAAGTATGACTTTCTTCCCTGCTGGGAATAGTTTGTCATCCACACCTTTATTTATTTCAAACAGTCATCTGTCAAACAATTTAAATAAATTCAATGATATGGAACGCAGTGATATGGAAATGATATGGAAAATATTTTTCAAGTTTAAAATATGTTCAGATTTGTAATTTTTCACAAATTACATTTAAAATTCGCAAATATTAAAACAATGCAAGAAAGTTTCTTTATCTTTTGCGAAAAAATTAAATAAATTTTGATCTTCAGTCAAAGTTTCTAGGCACTATGCCCCCCCCTCCCCCCTGCACCTTGACTCTGCCTTGGATTTCCAACCCGTCCTCGCAAATTCGTATAGTCAATATTGACTTATTAGTTACCTGCATAGGTGACATACTAAACATAATAGCTTCCCTTGAAAAGCTGCATAGAAAACACTGACCTTACCTAACCTACTTAGTATGTTAAAATAAGTATCTTATAGCTTTGTAATTACAATTGTTACTTAACCTATTATAGGTATAGGTTAGGTAATAATTGTAATTACGAAGCAATAAGATGCTTATCTTAACATACTAAGTAGGTTAGGTAAGGTTGGTGTTTTCTATGAAGATTTTCAAGGGAAACTTATGTTAAGTATGTCACCTATGCACTTATTTAGTAAGTCAATATTGACTATACGAATTTGCGAGGACGGGTTGGGATTTCCTACCTGGACAAGGATACTCAAACTATTACTGTCGAACTAAACAAGACAGTTAATAATGTGCATAAATTTTAAAAAGCAAAACGTTTTTGTGGAGTTACAAGCATGAGATCAAATATATGAATTCCCCCTCTCCCCCCCGTTCCTCATCACTATTCCGATACAGTTATGTGATACAATATGTAGTTTTATGCGATTACTGAACATCAAAATACAAAATATGAAGTCTTCCCAACACACAAATCCGGTCTGGTCTACTAAACATCTGTTCCATTTTCCTTAACTTTTCGTCAGCCTGTGATGGCAGCTGTGATTCAATTTTCTCGTTGCCTAAGATACTACAAAAGCCTTTGATAAAGTTTGCTATCAGGTTCTTGCCTCCCGTTGCTGCAAGTTTCCTATTCCTTTGAGTCTTTTTACCTCTAAGCACTATCTATATTGTATTGTTCCTAAGCCGTTATAATTTACAGTACCCCTGTTATCTGTCTGTTAGGGGTTCTGAAGTCACTTTTTTTGAGAGGATGTGCTAAGACCGCAATTAAAATATAAAACCTGAAATAGATAATTTGTTAAAACCATGTATGAGGATTATATGTCATCAAAGTATATACAATTTTTTTATATAATGTTCTCTTGATAGCATTTATGTATTACAAATATGCCTTCAATGAACTCAACACACATTTAAAGCAGTGGAAAGTAGATGAATATTATTGAACTTTAATTTAATCAAGAATTTAGAAATGATGTTGAAGGTATCAGAAAAACATTAAATATAATTAAGGCAAGGCTATTAGGTAGAAATCAGTCCTCTGAAAGTTCATAATGTTCAAGATTTTCATCCGAAGCATCTAACACAGATTTTCTCACTTTCCAACACCGGGATACATTCAAAAAGTCTGGATCCAAAGGCAGGTAATGGTCAGAGACAAACAGCTTAACACTAACTAGTTTCAGATTCCCAAACTCTCCAACTTCATCTGTTTCTTAAGAGTTTAAAATAGATACAATTTTAGCAAGGTTTCCCAGCTCCTCCTTTCCCAGGAAACTTCCTGGACTATATCTTCAGCACTTCAGTAGTTTAATATCACATGGCGGAGCGTTCGACATCTCCCAGGAGGCCAATAACGCAGCTTTCAGCAGCTCAATCATTTTTGGCGGTCGCTTGGGTGGTGGTGTTTTATGTAGTGTTTTTGTTTGTCTTTCCCATCACTACCATCATGCCTGGCTTACCATCAACTTGTCCACCAGTCAACACCACCACCATCTGGCCCACCTCTCACCACCACCACCACCATCTTGCCCACCTCTCACCACCACCACCATCTTGCCCACCTCTCACACCACCACCATCTTGCCCACCTCTCACAACCACCACCATCTTGCCCACCTCTCACACCACCATCTTGCCCACCTCTAACCACCAACACCACCATCTTGCCACCTCTCACCACCACCACCACCATCTTGCCCACCTCTCAACACCACCACCACCNGTCTTCCATCACAGTCCGACTCAGGGGCGGGGCGCCACACCCCATGAGCTGGGTAAGAGAGGTCGTGTCAGTATCCATATATAATGTATAGTAAAAGGTCGAGGGCATGGAACCAAGGGATACCACCTACCAGGGCAGCAGGGAGGCCAAGTGCAGGCCAGTGCAGGAAGGGTGCTTCGTCTCCAGGGGTGCGCCCACTTTTAACAGTAGAGTCCTACTGCTTCGTCCATACTCCTCACTGGTGCAAAGACCTTCATTCTCCCTTTACCCTAGCCTGGACACCCAGTCATCTACTTAAGGCAGCCACTCACGGGCGACTCTCCAGCGTGTGGCCCGTCGACTCACAAGACCCCCTACGTTTGTGTTATTCGCACATTCATCTCCCAAAGAGGGACAAGAAGGGGCGCGGGGCAACCCTCACCGGTCCCAGAGAGGTGTAGCGAGTCCCCTCACCACGTCAAGGAAACATAGGGGTCAGCCAACACAAATAAAAAGCTCCAACGAATTCAAACCCAAGATCTGATGTGGATGAACAACACCCGATGGGACGACTTCGTCATAGTGTGATCCTCCACCTCATAGTAAACACACGGCCCAAACATATATACTGGAAGCACTGGCCAACAGACACTCACTTAGGTTATCTACATACCATGAACACCACACCACATTCCCCACCTACACAATACAGACCACAACACTGACAACCCTCTATCATCCCGGAACAACCACCACCCGCACTAATGTATACATAAATAACTGTACAGCCTGCCGTTGAGCACAGCTCCCCCCCCCCCACCAACACACACACACCTGAACATTTGAAGAATGGCTGAGAAAGAGCTCAGAAGCAATGGACACTGAGGGAGATAGCCATGCAAGCAGCTACCTCACAGGAAGCAGCAAGGTGCACCAGTCAGCTGCTGGAGAGAAAAAGATCAGTGGTAGTTGTAGGCATAAAAGAACAGGAAGGATCCAATAGGCAGGAATGAATGCAAGGAGAGAGAGGCAGTACGTGGGCTGCTGAAGGGGTTACGGATGGAAGGGCTGAACAAAACACTGAGAAGGTTTTCAGGTGGGCTGGTACAACAAGGACAGAAACCGATGGTAAAGGTGGTGTTTACAAACGAGGCCATGAGTGATGGTAGGTTAGGAAATGAGGAGAGTCGTCTGCAGTATTTGGAGGAATACAAGAAAGTATTCCTGCAGAGGGACAGGACGAAGAAGGAGAGAGCCAGAGCAGCAGAGGCAAGGATGAAGCGCAGCGAGAGAGGAGTAAACCAGGAATTGCAGCCCCCAACACAAAAGTCCCAGAGACAAAAGGGGAACCCACAACCAGCATCCCAGCAACACCAGAGGGGAGGGCAACACCACCACCCCCCTCTGCATAGAAATCTCTCCTTCCCCTCACTCTACTGCCCAACCCAATGGCTGCCCCCCCCCCTCCCTCCCCCCACCTCATTCTGACCCTGTCACCCCTCCCCCATTCCCACCATGTCCCACCTCCCATCCCCCGTCCCCCTGCCCCTTCATCCCATACCCGCCCTATCCCTCCTCCCCCCTCACCCCGTATCCTCCATGTCCCCCCTATCTCCTTAACCCAACCCTACCCATCCCCTTCCCTTGAACCACCCCCACCCCAAAAACTCTGAGACTCTGCAAACCACCTCACAGATCTTCTCACCCACGGAACAGCTTCCTCCACCAGCAGAATGCTCACCATGAAGGGGACAAGAAAATGAACAGAAGAAAGTGAGCTTCAAGGCAATGTACACTAACATAGATGGGATTACAAACAAAACAAGTGAACTCTGAGAATGGGCACTAGAAGAAAACCCAGACATAATAGCACTCACAGCTACAAAGCTAACGAAAACCATAACAAACGCAGTGTTTCCACAGGACTACTATGTAGTGAGGAAAGAGAAGGGATAAGTGGTGGTGGTGTAGCTTTGCTGATAAGAAAAGGTTGGAGTTTTGAAGAGATGGTAAATCAGAACTGTGAAGGTTTCAATGACTACATATCTGGCACCATAGCAACTGGAGGACAGAAAATTATAGTAGTAGTCATATATAACCCCCCACCGAATGACAGAAGACCCAGACAGGAATATGATAGAAACAACTTGGCCACCATCAATATAAGAGAGCAGCTTCAGTGGCTAGCAGGAACGGATCCAGACTACTAATCATGGGAGACTTCAACCACGGGATGATAGATTGGGAAAACAGAGACCCACATGGAGGACCGGACACATGGAGAGCCAAGCTGCTGGACGTGGCAACAAGAAACTTTCTAAGTCAACACGTCAAGGGACCGACAAGATTGAGAGGAGAGGATGAACCAACCTTGCTTGATCTGATAAATGAGTTGGATATAAGGGAACTTAAGTTGGAAGCCCCCCCCTGGGAATGAGTGATCATAGTGTATTGAGCTTTGAGTACCTAGTTGAGCTAGGAATTAGCTCCCCCAAAAAAGAACTGGGAAACAAAGCTGGCATACCGAAAGGGAAACTATGAGATGAATAAAATCCTAAGGGATATAGAATGGGACACAGAACTCAGAACCAAGTCCGTACAAGACATGATAGACTGTCACCCAAAAGTGTCAGGATGCTGTAAGCAGGTTTGTCCCGGCCCGACAGGAAAAAACAGAGAAGCAAAAGAATAATCCGTGGTTTAATAGGGAATGTATGAAAGCAAAGGAGCGGAACAAAAGGGCATTGAGGAACTTCCGTAATAACAGAACACCAGAAAGTAGAGAGAGATACCAGTGAACCAGGAACGAGTATGTTAGTGAGAGTAGAGCAGCTGAGAAAAGGTATGAAAATGATATAGCTAATAAAGCCAAGACTGAACCAAAGCTACTACACAGTCACATCGGGAGGAAGACAACAATGAAGGAACAGGTGATGAAACTTAAAATGGATGAGGACAGGTGTACACAGAATGACAAAGAGGTGTGTGAGGAACTCAACAAAAGCTTCCAGGTCTTTACAATAGAACAAGGAGAAGTCACGGCGCTAGGAGAGGTGGCAGCAAACCAGGTGACCTTGGAAAGGTTCGAAATTACAAGAGATGAGGTCAAGAAGCACCTATTGCAGCTGGACGTGAGAAAAGCTGTTGGGCCAGATGGAATCTCACCATGGGTATTAAAAGAGTGTGTAGGAGCACTTTGTTTGTCACTCTCCATAATGTATAGTAGGTCACTGGAAACGGGAGACCTACCAGAAATATGGAAGACGGGTAGTGTAGTCCCAATATACAAAAAGGGTGACAGACGAGAGACACTGAACTACAGGCCAGTGTCCTTAACTTGTATACCATGTAAGGTGATGAAGATTGTGAGAAAAAACCTAGTAACACATCTGGAGAGAAGAAACTTCGTGACAACCCATCAACATGGGATCAGGGAGGGTAAATCTTGCCTTACAGGCTTAATAGAATTCTACGATCAGGTGACAAAGATTAGGCAAGAAAGAGAAGGATGGGCGGACTGCATTTGCTTTTTTGGACTGTCGGAAAGCCTTTGACACAGTACCCCATAAAAGGCTGATGCATAAGCTGGAGAAACAGGCAGGAGTAACTAGTAGGGCGCTCCAGTGGATAAGGGAGTACCTAAGCAATAGGAAGCAGAGAGTTACAGTAAGGGGTGAGACCTCAGAATGGCATGAAGTCACCAATGGAGTCCCACAGGGCTCTTTACTTGGTCCTATCCTGTTTCTGATTTATGTAAATGATCTCCCGGAGGGTATAGACTCATTTCCCTCAATGTTTGCTGACGATGCCAAAATTATGAGAAGGATTAAGACACAGGAGGACAGCTTGAGGCTTCAAGAAGACCTAGACCAGCTATGGGAATGGTTGAACAAATGTTTGTTAGAGTTTAACCCAAGCAAATGTAATGTAATGAAGATAGGGGTAGGAAGCAGGAGACCAGATACTAGGTATCATTTAGGAGATGAAGTACTTCAGGAGTCAGAGAGAAAGACCTGGGGGTTGATATCACGCCAGACCTGTCCCCTGAAGCTCATATCAAGAGGATAACATCAGCGGCATATGCCAGGTTGGCTAACATAAGAACGGCCTTTGGAAACTTGTGTAAGGAATCTTTCAGAACATTATATACTACATGTCAGACCAATCCTGGAGTATGCGGCTCCAGCATGGAGTCCATATCTAGTCAAGCATAAGACTAAACTGGAAAAGGTTCAAAGGTTTCCCACCAGACTAGTACCTGAGCTGAGAGGTATGAGCTACGAGCAGAGACTATGGGAATTAAACCTCACTTCTTTGGAAGACAGAAGAGTTAGGGGGGACATTATCACCACATTCAAGATTCAAGGGAATCGACAGGGTAGATAAAGACAAGCTATTTAACACAAGGGGCATACGCACTAGGGGACACAGGTGGAAACTGAGTGCCCAAATGAGCCACAGAGATATTAGAAAGAACATTTTTAGTGTCAGAGTGGTTGACAAATGGAATGAATTTGGAAATGACGTGGTGGAGGCTGACTCCATACACAGTTTCAAGTGTAGATATGGTAGAGCAAAATAAGCTCAGGAACCTGTACAGCTGTTGATTGACGGTTGAGAGACAGGACCAAAGAGCCAGAGCTCATCCCCCGCAAGCACAATTATGCGAGTACACACGCGCGCGCACGCAGGTTGGGACTTCCGCTGCTGTTAAGACGTTCCTTGATGCATGGGTGAACTTGTTTGGTGAAGAATATATACCATATTTCAAGGCCTGCTTGTGGGTTAAGCCCTGGCACTAATTCCCTCTGATATGCGAACTTTTCTTTCTGGCCTACCCTTCCCTCTGGTCCCACTTCCCGCTCGCCCAAATGGGCACTTTACCTGTACACTTACATACAATAAGCACGTATGTACATTATAATATTGTGACGATAATCTCTTTCAAGAGAGATTGAGCCTGCTCTTCCCTACTTAAAGTTACTTACATGTATGCAAGATTAAGTTGCTACCTTCAAGATACGTCTACCAGTAGCACAAAACGTTTTGACCAGGAGGCAAAACGTACCCTAAACCCCCAACTCCACACTCCCTCCTCGCCAGTTCGTCCGTCGTGAACCAGCAAACTACCATTCCCCAGCCTGCCTGCTTCTGATTGGTGACCAGCCGCCTGCACACCTGCACCTCTGCGCCATCTACCCGAGTCGATGTCTGGGATTGAACCAGCCATTGACTTCAGAATATCCTTGTGCTCTCAAGCTGTGAACAACTAACTGATACACGTCCTGTTTATCGGTGGAGGTTCTAAGCTAGCGCTCATAATCTCAGCACCTGTTATTGTCGTTTTGCCTTTATATTATTCCTAAAGTAAATTATCCACTTAGTTATTTTTATGTTATACTTTTTGACTTGTTTGTTTACACTGTACATAGCAAAGGGAATGTCTTTTGTTATTAATGTTAATTAAAGTTTCATTGTTCATACTATGTGTTTTGCGTGTCTTCCCTTACTTTTACCACAGACAACAGCCAAGCAGTCTTTTTTTTTTGTAAATGTGACAGGCATTGACACCAGCCATTAGGAAGACTGCCGAACATCTACACTCCTACATTTTCCCGTCACAATATACATTAAAATATATTATATAATACCATCTACTAACTCTCTCACAATTACTTTATCCAGCTTCTCAACAACTGGGCATGATAAACAACCGGTCTGCAAACTGTATACAATAACCACTAGCTGACACCAGGCTCTATTCTGGCACAGTGGGACACTAGTGCCTATTATGCTGCTAATACCAAAAAAGGGTGGTGTTACAACCAGTAACACATGAGGTATGAGGAAACAATGTCAAACACAGCACCATGGCATTACTTCATTTAAGTCCTCAGAATAAATCACTTCACTAAGACATGTAAGAAAACCTACCACCTGGTATAAATGATGCACAACGGTAGAACAGATCCACGGCAATACATTACAGCAACATGACTAACTTCCTAGCAGTCAACACAAATAGGTCACAATCCCCGGACTGTAACGCCACAGATGCGCTCGCCTGAGATGATTAGAGAGTAGTGCCGCTTTTAGCCAAGCTAGCCGAGGCGCAATACTGTATCCAACCTCTGAGTCAACTGACTCGTCATTCTAATATCTCAAGCTCATATTCAGACATAACTAGCAAGAACAAACTATTATAATTTAATATATAACTAAATTAAGATTATAATACACAACCTTACATAATAATACATAAAGAATTCAGTACATTAAAGATTTTATCATGATATAAAATTAGGTGCACAAAGAATTCTTATTGGTAGGACATGGTAAGTTTGGCACAAGTCGGTACTCAAGAGGGGGAGAGGGGAGGAGGGGTTAAGGGAGGAATTTCTCGACGTCGGCCAGTCGTTAATACTTATGTATACAAGAATATATATATACATGTGTATCAAAAGTTTATCTAGGTGGTTTACCTATCACAGTGCCATAATTTCATTTAATGTCATGACAAGAGGACAAAGCAAGGAACAATGAAATGGAAATTACACAGTATATATATGAATAATACATTCGAGACCTAAATGTATACATTCTCCATCAAGGTCCACATATTACCTATACAGCATTTACGTAGCATTACATACAATAAGCATACAAGGAGATTTTTCAAGCTACATGACCCTAGGCTTCTGCTATACACTGACTTCTAACATATATCCACAATTACATGGCATACAACTTTGATACAGAAATATAATATAGTAGGTTATATGTGTCACACATTGGCAATACACAAATTGACAATGATAGACTGTCAAAGAAGATTTACTAGTAATTGCAATATTCGTGATACTAGGCTAATCAGCCAAGATATCACTATATATGAGCACATCATACACCCGTACTGGTGTATGCGTGGGCATAACAAACACGAGACCACAAGTCTGGCTGGCCTACTCACGTAGTCTACACCGGTTCCATTATGATTGTCGAAGCCCTCTAGTCAGGTAAGCCTATAATTCATTCATACTAACAATATACACTAATCAATTGATTATGGTTAAGTGAAAATAATAATGTTAACCTGTTTAATTATAGTATAACCAAATATATTAATTATAATCCCCTATAATTTGTGTGAAAGGAATTTTACTGGTGACATTAAATTAAACACAGTTCACTCCGAAGTTATAAATAAGTAATAAGCAAGTTATAAACAAGATTACAATACAGTCCACTTTAAATTAACAATATAATAAATTATTCACTGGTAGATTTCCCACGGGGGGGGGGGGGACCACATTTGTGTCTTCTCTCGGTAGGGTTGGTAGATCTTGGTGTGTTCCCCGTAATATTGGCATAACATGGAGGTAGACGCACCTCTAGTGCTCGAATTGTGGTGCCAAGGAGTTCAGGGGGTATTTTAATGGGTAGCAAGTTGTTGGTTATTAGTAGTTGAGGAAGGCGTGTCCCTGAATGTAAAGATGTTACCACTGGACATGTAGATTGCCGACATTACGTAGGCTTTGGCAAAGGCCATCATCTCGTCCACCTTCGGACTGTACATGGGGTGTGGCGTTAAATGTTGGTGTTGGCAGGTAGATGCGATTGAGGGTGTGGACTGCAGTGAGGCGCTGGGTTGAGGTATAGTCTGATTTGAAGTATAGTCTGGATGTGAGGTTGGGGGTGGAGGAGAGGTGCTCGAGCTTCTTGTGCTTTGCTTCTCACATTTCTCAGAATAGCCTCCTGTGACGATATCAAAACCATCTGTGGAGAGATGTGTCAATATCTACGCCATCTGTGGGAATGTACTCCAACTCCAATTCTTGTAGGTGTGACGAGGACATCATCTATTGGTGAAGGTGTAGCAATGTCTGCCCCACCTGTGGAATGCTCCTGATCATATTCATTTTAAAGGAGGATCAATGACAATGCTCACTGGTGAGGGAGGTGGTGATATCAACGCCATTTTTACTTATATACAGGAAGGTACATTGGGGGTTAAGAGGGTACATAGCACTGATGACTTTACATTCTCGTAAAGCCGCTAGCACGCATAGCGTTTCTGGCAGAAATGGCCGAATCTATTGCGCGCACCCGATCATATTTTCGGTTCCCGGTGAAAGGCCGCCATCATATATCCTTATGCACTTACTGTCTTGCTAATGACTTGTGTCCACATAAGTGATGAGGAAGGTGTCTTGTGCTCTAGAATTCAGTTCATCTGGGGAATCGAAAACTCCTGACTTGTTCCAGCAAGGACAAGTGGTGGCTGTGTGTAGAGACAGTGCTTTGTCTTGGAATTGTTATGGGTTGGACTGACGTACCCAGGATAGGCGAAGTGAAGTTACGAGACGGCAGCAGTGGCCGTCTGTTGAAAAGTTTGGCTTAGTGTGTTGCAGGATACTTCTGCCAGGGTGTTGCTGGATACTTCTGCCAGGGTGTTGCTGGATACTTCTGCCAGGGTGTTGCTGGATACTTCTGCCAGGGTGTTGCTGGATACTTGTGCCAGGGTGTTGCTGGATACTTGTGCCAGGGTGTTGCTGGATACTTGTGCCAGGGTGTTGCTGGATACTTGTGCCAGGGTGTTGCTGGATACTTGTGCCAGGGTGTTGCTGGATACTTGTGCCAGGGTGTTGCTGGATACTTGTGCCAGGGTGTTGCTGGATACTTGTGCCAGGGTGTTGCTGGATACTTGTGCCAGGGTGTTGCTGGATACTTGTGCCAGGGTGTTGCTGGATACTTGTGCCAGGGTGTTGCTGGATACTTGTGCCAGGGTGTTGCTGGATACTTGTGCCAGGGTGTTGCTGGATACTTGTGCCAGGGTGTTGCTGGATACTTGTGCCAGGGTGTTGCTGGATACTTGTGCCAGGGTGTTGCTGGATACTTGTGCCAGGGTGTTGCTGGATACTTGTGCCAGGGTGTTGCTGGATACTTGTGCCAGGGTGTTGCTGGATACTTGTGCCAGGGTGTTGCTGGATACTTGTGCCAGGGTGTTGCTGGATACTTGTGCCAGGGTGTTGCTGGATACTTGTGCCAGGGTGTTGCTGGATACTTGTGCCAGGGTGTTGCTGGATACTTGTGCCAGGGTGTTGCTGGATACTTGTGCCAGGGTGTTGCTGGATACTTGTGCCAGGGTGTTGCTGGATACTTGTGCCAGGGTGTTGCTGGATACTTCTGCCAGGGTGTTGCTGGATACTTCTGCCAGGGTGTTGCTGGATACTTCTGCCAGGGTGTTGCTGGATACTTCTGCCAGGGTGTTGCTGGATACTTCTGCCAGGGTGTTGCTGGATACTTCTGCCAGGGTGTTGCTGGATACTTCTGCCAGGGTGTTGCTGGATACTTCTGCCAGGTGTTGCTGGATACTTCTGCCAGGGTGTTGCTGGATACTTCTGCCAGGGTGTTGCTGGATACTTCTGCCAGGGTGTTGCTGGATACTTCTGCCAGGGTGTTGCTGGATACTTCTGCCAGGGTGTTGCTGGATACTTCTGCCAGGGTGTTGCTGGATACTTCTGCCAGGGTGTTGCTGGATACTTCTGCCAGGGTGTTGCTGGATACTTCTGCCAGGGTGTTGCTGGATACTTCTGCCAGGGTGTTGCTGGATACTTCTGCCAGGGTGTTGCTAGACACACGAAGTGGTGTGTCTTAGACACAGTGACGTTACGACGTAGGCCTGGCCCATGATGCGTTGAGTAGGGTGAACTCACCAGTGTGAGGACCATTCATCGTGGGTGACGTATAACACAAGATAGTGGACTCCCAGCGATAGAAGACTGCAGAATTTGTCGTATTAGTGTCGTGTACAAAAGTGACACTCGCAATGTTCATATGTAAATATATAGTGACTATTTAGTATATATTATATTTAGGAAAATGCTGATTAGTATTGTCTACCCCCCCCCCCCCTTTCCTTTCACGATTACTTGCTACTGCCAGTTCTCTATAACTTACTATTGACTTGGGGTGGGATCAATGAAGAAGAGGCATCAAGCCCATTAGCAGCGATTGAGATAAAGAACCCGGTTACTGGTCGAGTGAGGCCATAACACCTTCCGTGTGAGGCGTTGATTGTAGTGTACTAGTGGATGAATAGCCATATATATGAATAAGGTATTTATCTAGGAACTATCAAGGAATATATAATCTCTTCCCACAACCAGACCATCACCAGAGAAGTCTTAACAAAAAACACGGAAATCATCGATAGATACAGCGATAGCAGGCGGCTTGATATCTGCGAGGCACTACACATCAAGAAGTCAACACCAGCAATCAACAGCCAATTAATGCACAATTATATTCTACCCACTTCAAGACTCTGCTCCAATATAGAAGCATCAAGAAATATGGGCCAATAGGCCCTCTACAGTTACTTCCATTCTTCCCTTTACTTTATACCCCGTTCTGGCTTGTGTTGAAAGTTTGTTTTCACCTCATCCAATACTATTGTAACATATCACCTCACCGAAATGCAGGTATAAAATGAAAGCTGTTTAGTATTAGTTGTGTGTGTGTAACCTAAAGTCTTTGAAAATGTAACAAGTTATTACGAAACGCGTTCTAGCGTCGCGTCAGACTAGAAATAAAAATGAATTTTGGAGAACTGATTTTTCAATTACCACCGACAGTGAAGAGAAACACAAGACAGAAAATTCGTGTTAGAATTATTAATCTTACTTTTTCAGTCTTATTTAATAATATATGTCAACAGGAAAGACTGCTACCAAAATATACTAAGAATAAGGATATATTTCACTGAATAGAACGCGAAATAGATATAAATTGAACAAGTTTATATTTAGGAAAGACCTGGGTAAATACTAGTTTGGTAACAGCGTTGTTGACTTGTGGAACAAATTACCGGGTAACATAACAGCCGTGGGATCTCTTGAGTTTGGATGGATATAAATAGGAGCTGCTTCGTATGGGCCAATAGACCTTCTGCAGTTTCCTTCATCCACATGTTCTTATGTTTTTATTCTTGTTGCCGATTTGTTCATACTCTATCAAAATAATTCCATGAATACGAGATTCAAACATACTGGAATAATATACACACGGCTTTAAAAACGTATCGTATAACACCACTTCAATTCAAAGAATATTAATAATTGATTATTATGGCCGCTTGACCTTCACTATGCCTGTGAAAATAGTTTAATATTTTAAAAATTGTCAGTAGATACTACTGTTGTTGTCAGTCTTTGAACATTACCAACAGCATTTTCATCATTAATATAAGACTAGTAAAATCTCTCAGTTCGTTTGCTGATGTTTAATGCCCTATGACACGAAACATCTGAATTGATGTTAATTAAACCAATGTTGTCCTCAATGATTTAAAACCTACTTCACTTGTATACTTATCATACCTGCAATGTGTTCCTGCATTGTAACCCGAGCTCCCTCACACACCTGTAGCGCCCTCGCACATACCTGTAGTTCCCTCACACACCTGTAGCGCCCTCGCACATACCTGTAGTTCCCTCACACACCTGTATACTATACCTGCAATGTGTTCATGTATTGTAACCTGAGCTTCCCCACGTGTTGCGACAAGTGGTTTTAATAACAGTGACCATGTGTAGGGCACAGTGGACATTACCTGTAGCTCCCTCACACACCTGTAGCGCCCTCGCACACACCTGCAATAGAAAAGACCTTTTAAGTATGTTTCGAGCAAATTAACTAGTGCATAAAGCCTTAATATATATATATACATATATATACACATACACTACATACACACATACATACATACATACACACATACATACACACACACACACACACACATACATACATACACACATACATACACACTACATACCACATACACACCACACACACACACACATACACACATATACATACACACACACACACGTACACACATACACACACACATACACACACATACATACACACACATACATACACACACATATACACACACACACACATACACACACACACACACACACACACACACACACAACACACACACACGTACACACACGTACACACACGTACACACCGTACACACACGTACGTTGTTAAATATGACCGAAAAAGTAAGATTAATAATCCTAACACGAATTTTCTCAATATTTCGTATGTTTCTTTTTACTGTCGATGGTAATTGAAAAATCAATTCTCCCAAATTTATTTTTATTTCTAGTCTGACGCGACGCTTGAACGCGTCTTGAAGTGGGGACTTCAAGACTTCAATTCTTGAAGTCCCCACTTCAAGACTCCGTACCAATATAGAAGCATCAAGAGGAAGTATGGGCAAATAGGCCCTATGCAGTTACTTCCATTCTTATGCTGCCATATATCCAATTAATACCCATTGTTCCGTGTTCTGTCTTGTTTGTCAAAAGTTTGTTCACCTCATCCAAAACTGTTGCATCATATCACCTAACCCAAGTGCGAATATATAAGACGGATAAGCTGTTTAGTGTTAGCATAAGTAAAACTCTGTTTAGTGTTTTCAGGTTACAGTTGTGTGTGTGTAAACTAAAGTCTTTGAAAATGTAATAAGTTATTACGAAACGCGTTCAAACATCACGTCAGACTAGAAATAAAATGAATTTTGAAGAATTTATTTTTCATTTACCATCGATAGTAAAAAGAAACATAAGAGAAACTTCGTGTTAGAATTATTAATCTTGCTTTTTCGGTCATATTTAACAAATGTTTACAAGGAAGACTGATACCAAAATATTAATATAAATCTATACAAGTACATATATCTAAGGGACATTTGCTGACATTCAGGAAATATAAAAAGGATTAGAATGCAGTTATAACTATCCCCAAAAAGTGTTTAAATATACTAAGGAAAGAAAAATGTCGCTTTGTATCAACATGTAGATTTGTTCTTCCTGACATGTACGAAACCTCACTCAAGCAAAAAGAATGATACGCCCTTAGCTGCCTATACTTTCACGTGGAAGGCACAGAACGCTAAATAGAGCGGCAAACACGAACATGGCTTTGGAGAAATGCCAGTTTATTTCATACCCAGGCGAAAGAGGTTTCAAAAGGTTGAACATTGTGTATGGAATTGGCTGAAAGACCCACTTGCATACCAGAATCACACATTCAATTACCCCCAACAAATCTCTAGCTACGACAGGCAACAACCCTGCAACAATCAGTACTCGTCAGAACAAAGCCGACAATCCCACACATAATGGACCTGCCTGAAAAAATCATCAAATTACCCCAAATAAAGTAACCTCATTCATCTTTACCAACATACAAGGTCTGAAAACAAAAGCAAATAACTAAGTACCATTCATAAATAGCCTCCTCACTGAGCTAAATGCAGTATTTGGACCAAAGTGCAGCACCAACCGGGCTGTGGTGGATATTGTCAAGGGGGGTGGGCCGGGCCTCGGCTAGCGCTCGGCTGCTAGGGGCTCAAAGGCCGAATACTCAGCCCCTCCGACTCCCGGGATTCACCAGTCTCTCCTTGGTCCCACAGGAGAGGACCAACAATGCCCACCTCCGCAGGTCTTTGCTCCCAACACTAAAGGAGGTGCCACTGATTCACTCTGGGAGCCCTTCAGTCAACCACGGGGAAACTGCTATCAGCAGTTCCGGCCTAGACCCGCGGAGGAGTGAAGGAAGACTCAGGCTTACCTTATAACAATAACCTCCCTGAGTCTTGCATGCCAGTCAAAAAGGTTGCAGGAACTCCTTTCCCGCCTGTCTTCTCTATCTCCTCCTTAACATGGTCGCCAGCTGGGTTAGTATATCTGTACCCCAGCGATGCAGTTCAGTGGGTGTATTCTATACCGTTCGTTGCCAGAGGGTTGCTATTCCCATAGATCTGCTATTGGACTGTCGGCCCAGGGTACTCTCCCATATAAGTCTGTGGCTTTACCTCTCTCCAGCCACTACGTTACTTGTTGCCACCATTCAGGCTCTGATACTGGTCGGATGGCTAAGGGTACACTTTTATATAAGTCTGTGCTGTTTTACCACTCTCCAGGCAATAAGAACTTCTATAGAGAACGTGGTGTTCCCTAGGTGGTACTATGATAACCTTCGTGTATGCTCATAGAGAAATATTATAATGGAGGCACACTTAAACACAATGATAAAATGTGTGAATTTACTGACAAATTACATGATCACACATACAATCACAAGCAATACATGAAAATGAAAATAAGGATAATAAATATGGAGAACGTCAGCAACTCTTCTTTCACGATCTCCAACTACTCCTTCAACTGGGCAGATAGACAGGAGTCCCACTCTCTCTCACAGAAGGGCCTCTTCACCACGTCGGCACCTCTTCTTCACTGTCCTGCCGTCCACACACACAGTGCTCTCCAACAGTCCTGGACACAAGCTGCCCTGCAGCCTATTCTAATACTAAAGTATTAATGTCAATTTGCCACATACATGAGTAAATATCGTGGCCTATCTAGCCTACTCACAGGGGTAATGGGAGGGAAAATGATCTACCTTTACATTCCTGGCTCACGACGCCTGTCCCTTGATGGTGTGAGGTTCCCACGCTTCCCGAGTCGATCCTTGACGATCCAGGAACGTTCCACAGGTCCTCAGGCGATGTGAAGCCTTCGCGTCGTCGCCGTTCCAATCCCCGAGATTCAGCTATCCCAATCCTGGTTCACCAATGGGCACTGAGCTAATCACTATATTCACACACTCGTCCCTTCCACAAGCGTTGCTCCTTGTCCTAGGAACGGAGTCGTCCCTCCAAACCCTCAGTGGATGTGACCCAGTCACAGCTAGGCCTGCCCGCCGCACCTTCCAGCCCTTCGTCCAGCGTTGTCGCCGACTATTTTCCAAGTTTGGCACTCCTTTGCACAATGAACTTTGTTCCTTTTNAAATAACAGAATCACAGCCGTCTGCCGCGTCGATGTTTCTTCCATGCCGCACGCTTACAGCGGACAGCCTGAGCACAGTTTGCATTCCCACACCAGGGAAACACTTCCGCCTGCCCAGGGAGGTAGAGCGAGGATAGAGCGGAGGGCAGAGTCGAAATCGGTGTAATGAAAATGAAGGAGGCGCGAGTAAGAGGAGAGGCCAGAGAGAGTGACACGGAGGGTGATAGATTCCATCAGCTTTGGCAAACTGCCACGTAGGGAAGGAGAGGGGAGGGTGGAAAGACAAAACAGAAACAAGGATCGGGAAATGGTCCCCATTATGGAGGTCATCAAGAACCTGCCACGCGAGATCCAAGTAACAGGACGACGAGCAGAGAGAAAGTTCAAGACAGGAAAGGGTGCGAGGTCCACAGTCCTCATGGGTGGGCTCAAAAGAATTGAGAGAGACAGGGAAGAAAAGGACGAACGGTTTTGAGAATGCGGCCTCGGTGTTTGTTAGAACATTAACCCAGAGAGTATGTCGACAGGTGCAATCACCCAAAACGAGCACCAGCATGGCAAGGAGTCCAGTAGGGAATAATATCAGTAAGGGAAAGCAGTAATTTGGGGGGAAATTTGAACAGACTACACCATTTAATCACAAAAACACGGGCAGTAGAACAATGGATAGGGAGATGGAAATAGTAGTGGGACGAGGGAACATCAGTACGAATCAAGAGAGCCAGTAGAGTTTACGGCCCCAGCAAGAGCTTGGTGGGGGGGGGGGAAGAAAGAAAGGAATAACCACGAAAGTGACCAGAAGCACCAAGCGTCTTCTCCTGAAGACAAACACAAAGTGGTGAAAACTGTGTAATCAGAAGTTGGAGTTCATGGAAGTTGGTAAAAATCCACAAGTATTCCATTGAAGAATTGACATTATCAAAAAGAGAAGGACAGCAACGAGAACAATGAAAGAAACAAAGGTAAAGAAGAACATAGTAATATTAAATAAGCTCATGATCAGGATCAGCAAAATCAGCATTAGGGGGCATGGGTAAACCGAGTAAGAATGGAGTGAAGGAACGGGAGGACAGAAGGGCGGACGGGTAGGGTCCGGAGGTGGTCAACCGAGAGGGTGGTCTAGGACAGCAGGAGGAAGGGGGGGGGGGAAGCAGAAACCGGGAGCACACCTCAGCAAGGGCGGCAACCGAGAGGAGGGAATCAGGGGCTAAAGAAGCCTCCATAGCTGGGACAGGGGCCTGAACCACCGAAATGAAAGGGGACGGAGCGAAGGTGTCAGATGGGGGGGAGGGGCGAGGAAGAAAAGCGATGCCTTTTCCTTCCAGGGAAGCACGAAGTAGAGGAGCCAGGCTTACGTTTCTGACTCAAAGGGCAGTTTTTCCAGCAACAACCTACTGGGCGAGACAATTGTTTCGACAGTAGAAAATAAACGGAATAAACATGAAGATTGCTGAGAGGGTGATGGACATCAGCGTGGACTGACAGGCGGCTTGAAGGGCCAAGAGACCGGGGAGGGATGGAATGGAGGATTGGAGGAAGGGATGGAAAGAGGATTGTGGACAGAAGGGAAATAGACACAGAAATATGCAAACTGGGCAGGAAGGGGGAAACTCCCGATAGAGAATCAGGAAGGGGAGTCTCATCGGGACAGAACGTAAAAGAACAGGGGTGGCGGTGGTGGGCCGTCCGGGTGTAAGACCTGGAAACGGTTGTAAGACCGAGTAAGGTGGGAAGGACTAGGAGAGGAAGAACGCAACAAACGAGCATAGGATACGCCAGCGAAAAGGGCGAGACGGCGAACTTGGCATTTTGCTTCAGGAAAAGACAGACGTGCCAGGTGTTTCAAGTTGAGGGCGGCTTCCTCATGTTTGTAGTGTATGCACGAGCAGGAGAAGGTAGGGTGGGCCTCACCACAATTGGGGCAGTGAGCCTGGGGGAGAATTGCACTCTGACTTGGAGTGACCATCGTCCCCACACATGGGGCATAGATACACAGTACTTGTGAATTTAAGGACACCGTGCCCGAACTTCCAGCACTTATTGCAAAGTCTAGGAGAGGGAATTTACTCCTGAATGGAGCATCTGGCACCAGCAAGAATTTTAGAGGAGGGAAGGGTCTTACTATCAAGGTGATTTTCACAACTCGAAGGGGCTGACGGCGACTACCACGAGGGGGTCGAATGAACGTGTCCTCCTGGAGGACAGAATGGCCTTGGGCTTCGAGGATATGTTTAATATCCTCATGGCAGTCATTTAGGTCCCTATCACCAGTTGCAACATGGTGTGGGGAGAGAACAGTGCCCACACGGCATTTAACCAAGCCTTTTTTTTTTTTTTACCCAAACAGGGGCCTCCCTAATGAAGTACATTGCGGCTAAGCGGGTAGCTGCATCCTGAGGAGCAGCAGCGACGACACGTGTACCGAAACGGGTGTGGTTGAAAGTAACAGAGGCATCTACTGAATGAACAAGGTGCCTATTGAGGGAGAAATCGCCAGGAGCATGGTATGTATTAGCATGGGAAGGGATCGTGCAAGTGCGGCCGTGGTGGGGACGGCGTTGAGAACCTCAGAGGGGGGGGGGGTTTAAAAGGCACAGTAGTAACAAGAGACGGAGCCGTGACAGGGACGAGGTGGTAACCACTGGGGGCTTGGAACTCTACCCTACCACAGAGGAGGGAAGGGAGCGGGTGGGGAGTAGTCCGGTCTGGACCCAATGTAGCCGGTCGGCCGAGTGGACAGCACGCTGGACGTGTGATCCTGTGGTCCCGGATTCGATCCCGGGTGCCGGCGAGAAACGATGGGCAGAGTTTCTTTCACCCTATGCCCCTGTTACTTAGCAGTAAAATAGGTACCTGGGTGTTAGTCAGCTGTCATGGGCTGCTTCCTGGGGGTGGAGGCCTGGTTGAGGACCGGACCACGGAGACACTAAAGCCCCAAAATCATCTCAAGATAATCTCAAGATGGGGCTACAGAGCCCGGTCTTCCATCACAGTCCGACTCAGGGCCTGGTCGCCCACCCCATGAGCCTGGGTAAGAGAGGTCGTGTCAGTATCCATATATAATGTATTGTAAAAGGTCGAGGGCATGGAACCAAGGGATACCACCTACCAGGGCAGCCAGGGAGGCCAAGTGCAGGCCAGTGCAGGAAGGGGTGCTTCGTCTCCAGGGGTGCGCCCACTTTTAAACAGTAGAGTCCTACTGCTTCGTCCATACTCCTACACTGGTGCAAAGACCTCATTCTCCCTTTCACCCTAGCCTGGACACCCAGTCATCTACTTAAGGCAGCCACTCACGGGCGACCTCTCCAGCGTGTGGCCCGTCGACTCACAAGACCCCCTACGTTTGTGTTTATTCGCACATTCATCTCCCAAAGAGGGACAAGAAAGGGGCGCGGGGCAACCCTCACCGGTCCCAGAGAGGTGTACGCGAGTCCCCTCACCACGTCAAGGAAACATAATAGAGGGGTCAGCCAACACAAATAAAAAGCTCCAACGAATTCAAACCCAAGATCTGATGTGGATGAACAACACCCGATGGGACGACTTCGTCACTAGTGTGATCCTCCACCTCATAGTAAACACACGGCCCATAAACATATATACTGGAAGCACCTGGCCAACAGACACTCACTTAGGTTATCTACATACCATGAACACCACACCACATTCCCCACCTACACAATACAGACGACAACACTGACAACCCCTCTATCATCCCGGAACAACCACCACCCGCACTAATGTATACATAAATAACTGTACAGCCTGCCCGTTGAGCACAGCTCTCCCCCCCCCCCAAACACACACACACCTGAAACATTTGAAGAATGGCTGAGAAAGAGCTCAGAAGCAATGGACACTGAGGGAGATAGCCATGCAAGCAGCTACCTCACAGGAAGCAGCAAGGTGCACCAGTCAGCTGCTGGAGAGAAAAAGATCAGTGGTAGTTGTAGGCATAAAAGAACAGGAAGGATCCAATAGGCAGGAATGGAATAGCAAGGAGAGAGAGGCAGTACGTGGGCTGCTGAAGGGGTTACGGATGGAAGGGGCTGAACAAAACATTGAGAAGGTTTTCAGGTTGGGCTGGTACAACAAGGACAGAAACAGACTGGTAAAGGTGGTGTTTACAAACGAGGCCATGATGGAGGTTATTCTCGAAATGAAGAGTCGTCTGCAGTATTTGGAGGAATACAAGAAAGTATTCCTGCAGAGGGACAGGACGAAGAAGGAGAGAGCCAGAGCAGCAGAGACAAGGATGAAGCGCAGCGAGAGAGGAGTAAACCAGGAAATTGCAGCCCCCAACACAAAAGTCCCAGAGACAAAAGGGGAACCCACAACCAGCATCCCAGCAACACCAGAGGGGAGGGCAACACCACCACCCCCCTCTGCATAGAAACTCTCTCCTTCCCCTCACTCTACCTACCCCAACCCAATTGCTCTCACCCACCCACGGAACAGCTTCCTCCACCAGCAGAATGCTCACCAAGAAGGGGACAAGAAAATGAACAGAAGAAAGTGAGCTTCAAGGCAATGTACACTAACATAGATGGGATTACAAACAAAACAAGTGAACTCTGAGAATGGGCACTAGAAGAAAACCCAGACATAATAGCACTCACAGCTACAAAGCAACGAAAACCATAACAAACGCAGTGTTTCCACAGGACTACTATGTAGTGAGGAAAGAGAGAAGGGATAAGTGGTGGTGGTGTAGCTTTGCTGATAAGAAAAGGTTGGAGTTTTGAAGAGATGGTAAATCAGAACTGTGAAGGTTTCAATGACTACATATCTGGCACCATAGCAACTGGAGGACAGAAAATTATAGTAGTAGTCATATATAACCCACCACCGAACGACAGAAGACCCAGACAGGAATATGATAGAAACATGGCCACCATCAATATAAGAGAGCAGCTTCTGTGGCTAGCAGGAACGGATCCAGACTACTAATCATGGGAGACTTCAACCACGGGATGATAGATTGGGAAAACAGAGACCCACATGGAGGACCGGACACATGGAGAGCTAAGCTGCTGGACGTGGCAACAAGAAACTTTCTAAGTCAACACGTCAAGGGACCGACAAGATTGAGAGGAGAGGATGAACCAGCCTTGCTTGATCTGATAAATGAGTCGGATATAAGGGAACTTAAGTTGGAAGCCCCCCTGGGAATGAGTGATCATAGTGTATTGAGCTTTGAGTACCTAGTTGAGCTAGGAATTAGCTCCCCCAAAAAAGAACTGGGAAACAAAGCTGGCATACCGAAAGGGAAACTATGAGATGAATAAAATCCTAAGGGATATAGAATGGGACACAGAACTCAGAACCAAGTCCGTACAAGACATGATAGACTGTCACCCAAAAGTGTCAGGATGCTGTAAGCAGGTTTGTCCCGGCCCGACAGGAAAAAACAGAGAAGCAAAAGAATAATCCGTGGTTTAATAGGGAATGTATGAAAGCAAAGGAGCGGAACAAAAGGGCATTGAGGAACTTCCGTAATAACAGAACACCAGAAAGTAGAGAGAGATACCAGTGAACCAGGAACGAGTATGTTAGTGAGAGTAGAGCAGCTGAGAAAAGGTATGAAAATGATATAGCTAATAAAGCCAAGACTGAACCAAAGCTACTACACAGTCACATCGGGAGGAAGACAACAATGAAGGAACAGGTGATGAAACTTAAAATGGATGAGGACAGGTGTACACAGAATGACAAAGAGGTGTGTGAGGAACTCAACAAAAGCTTCCAGGTCTTTACAATAGAACAAGGAGAAGTCACGGCGCTAGGAGAGGTGGCAGCAAACCAGGTGACCTTGGAAAGGTTCGAAATTACAAGAGATGAGGTCAAGAAGCACCTATTGCAGCTGGACGTGAGAAAAGCTGTTGGGCCAGATGGAATCTCACCATGGGTATTGAAAGAGTGTGTAGGAGCACTTTGTTTGTCACTCTCCATAATGTATAGTAGGTCACTGGAAACGGGAGACCTACCAGAAATATGGAAGACGGGTAGTGTAGTCCCAATATACAAAAAGGGTGACAGACGAGAGACACTGACCTACAGACCATTGTCCTTAACTTGTATACCATGTAAGGTGATGAAGATTGTGAGAAAAAACCTAGTAACACATCTGGAGAGAAGAAACTTCGTGACAACCCATCAACATGGGATCAGGGAGGGTAAATCTTGCCTTACAGGCTTAATAGAATTCTACGATCAGGTGACAAAGATTAGGCAAGAAAGAGAAGGATGGGCGGACTGCATTTGCTTTTTTGGACTGTCGGAAAGCCTTTGACACAGTACCCCATAAAAGGCTGATGCATAAGCTGGAGAAACAGGCAGGAGTAACTAGTAGGGCGCTCCAGTGGATAAGAGAGTACCTAAGCAATAGGAAGCAGAGAGTTACAGTAAGGGGTGAGACCTCAGAATGGCATGAAGTCACCAATGGAGTCCCACAGGGCTCTTTACTTGGTCCTATCCTGTTTCTGATTTATGTAAATGATCTCCCGGAGGGTATAGACTCATTTCCCTCAATGTTTGCTGACGATGCCAAAATTATGAGAAGGATTAAGACACAGGAGGACAGCTTGAGGCTTCAAGAAGACCTAGACCAGCTATGGGAATGGTTGAACAAATGTTTGTTAGAGTTTAACCCAAGCAAATGTAATGTAATGAAGATAGGGGTAGGAAGCAGGAGACCAGATACTAGGTATCATTTAGGAGATGAAGTACTTCAGGAGTCAGAGAGAAAGACCTGGGGGTTGATATCACGCCAGACCTGTCCCCTGAAGCTCATATCAAGAGGATAACATCAGCGGCATATGCCTGGTTGGCTAACATAAGAACGGCCTTTGGAAACTTGTGTAAGGAATCTTTCAGAACATTATATATTACATGTCAGACCAATCCTGGAGTATGCGGCTCCAGCATGGAGTCCATATCTAGTCAAGCATAAGACTAAACTGGAAAAGGTTCAAAGGTTTCCCACCAGACTAGTACCTGAGCAGAGAGGTATGAGCTACGAGCAGAGACTATGGGAATTAAACCTCACTTCTTTGGAAGACAGAAGAGTTAGGGGGGACATTATCACCACATTCAAGATTCAAGGGAATCGACAGGGTAGATAAAGACAAGCTATTTAACACAAGGGGCATACGCACTAGGGGACACAGGTGGAAACTGAGTGCCCAAATGAGCCACAGATATATTAAAAAGAACATTTTTAGTGTCAGTGGTTGACAAATGGAATGAATTAGGAAGTGACGTGGTGGAGGCTGACTCCATACACAGTTTCAAGTGTAGATATTGTAGAGCAAAATAAGCTCAGGAACCTGTACAGCTGTTGATTGACGGTTGAGAGACAGGACCAAAGAGCCAGAGCTCATCCCCCGCAAGCACAATTATGCGAGTACACACGCGCGCGCACGCAGGTTGGGACTTCCGCTGCTGTTAAGACGTTCCTTGATGCATGGGTGAACTTGTTTGGTGAAGAATATATACCATATTTCAAGGCCTGCTTGTGGGTTAAGCCCTGGCACTAATTCCCTCTGATATGCGAACTTTTCTTTCTGGCCTACCCTTCCCTCTGGTCCCACTTCCCGCTCGCCCAAATGGGCACTTTACCTGTACACTTACATACAATAAGCACGTATACACATTATAATATTGTGACGATAATCTCTTTCAAGAGAGATTGAGCCTGCTCTTCCCTACTTAAAGTTACTTACATGTATGCAAGATTAAGTTGCTACCTTCAAGATACGTCTACCAGTAGCACAAAACGTTTTGACCAGGAGGCAAAACGTACCCTAAACCCCCAACTCCACACTCCCTCCTCGCCAGTTCGTCCGTCGTGCAACCCGTCCTCTTAAAAAGAACGTCACTTTTGGCTCGTTTGCGTGATATGGCCAAATTTCGACGTAATTTGAAATGAAATCGACTCACAAAAGTGACGTTCTGTTCCGTTTTCTATTTGAGTCGTCCGGCGTACACGCAGAAGTTATGAGAGGACACTTTAAATTAACGTTTTTCATAACGTTTTGAAACTTTAAGAGAATTTCCTGCCCACCTAACCTATCAGAGGACCCTTAACTTACTGTTGTTGAAAAAAAAAATCCCAAATTTATTTTCATATTTTTTTCATTTTCAAATTACGTCCAAATTCGGCCATACGAGCAAACGGCCAAATGCGACGTTCTTTTTAAGAGGACAGGTTGCCGTGAACCAGCAAACTACCATTCCCCAGCCTGCCTGCTTCTGATTGGTGACCAGCCGCCTGCACACCTGCACCTCTGCGCCATCTACCCGAGTCGATGTCTGGGATTGAACCAGCCATTGACTTCAGAATATCCTTGTGCTCTCAAGCTGTGAACAACTAACTGATACACGTCCTGTTTATCGGTGGAGGTTCTAAGCTAGCGCTCATAATCTCAGCACCTGTTATTGTCGTTTTGCCTTTATATTATTCCTAAAGTAAATTATCCACTTAGTTATTTTTATGTTATACTTTTTGACTTGTTTGTTTACACTGTACATAGCAAAGGGAATGTCTTTTGTTATAATGTTAATTAAAGTTTCATTGTTCATACTATGTGTTTTGCGTGTCTTCCCTTACTTTTACCACAGACAACAGCTAAGCAGTCTTTTTTTTTTTTAAATGTGACAGGCATTGACACCAGCCATTAGGAAGACTGCCGAACATCTACACAACTACATTTTCCCGTCACAATATACATTAAAATATATTATATAATACCATCTACTAACTCTCACACAATTACTTTATCCAGCTTCTCAACAACTGGGCATGATAAACAACCGGTCTGCAAACTGTATACAATAACCACTAGCTGACACCAGGCTCTATTCTGGCACAGTGGGACACTAGTGCCTATTATGCTGCTAATACCAAAAAAGGGTGGTGTTACAACCAGTAACACATGAGGTATGAGGAAACAATGTCAAACACAGCACCATGGCATTACTTCATTTAAGTCCTCAGAATAAATCACTTCACTAAGACATGTAAGAAAACCTACCACCTGGTATAAATGATGCACAACGGTAGAACAGATCCACGGCAATACATTACAGCAACATGACTAACTTCCTAGCAGTCAACACAAATAGGTCACAATCCCCGGACTGTAACGCCACAGATGCGCTCGCCTGAGATGATTAGAGAGTAGTGCCGCTTTTAGCCAAGCTAGCCGAGGCGCAATACTGTATCCAACCTCTGAGTCAACTGACTCGTCATTCTAATATCTCAAGCTCATATTCAGACATAACTAGCAAGAACAAACTATTATAATTTTATAACTAAATTAAGATTATAATACACAACCTTACATAATAATACATATCAAGAATTCAGTACATTAAAGATTTTATCATGATATAAAATTAGGTGCACAAAGAATTCTTATTGGTAGGACATGGTAACTTTGGCACAAGTCGGTACTCAAGAGGGGGAGAGGGGAGGAGGGGTTAAGGGAGGAATTTCTCGACGTCGGCCAGTCGTTAATACTTATGTATACAAGAATATATATATACATGTGTATCAAAAGTTTATCTAGGTGGTTTACCTATCACAGTGCCATAATTTCATTTAATGTCATGACAAGAGGACAAAGCAAGGAACAATGAAATGGAAATTACACAGTATATATATGAATAATACATTCGAGACCTAAATGTATACATTCTCCATCAAGGTCCACATATATTACCTATACAGCATTTACGTAGCATTACATACAATAAGCATACAAGGAGATTTTTCAAGCTACATGACCCTAGGCTTCTGCTATACACTGACTTCTAACATATATCCACAATTACATGGCATACAACTTTGATACAGAAATATAATATAGTAGGTTATATGTGTCACACATTGGCAATACACAAATTAACAATGATAGACTGTCAAAGAAGATTTACTAGTAATTGCAATATTCGTGATACTAGGCTAATCAGCCAAGATATCACTATATATGAGCACATCATACACCCGCCACAGTATTATCATACTGGTGTATGCGTGGGCATAACAAACACGAGACCACAAGTCTGGCTGGCCTACTCACGTAGTCTACACCGGTTCCATTATGATTGTCGAAGCCCTCTAGTCAGGTAAGCCTATAATTCATTCATACTAACAATATACACTAATCAATTGATTATGGTTAAGTGAAAATAATAATGTTAACCTGTTTAATTATAGTATAACCAAATATATTAATTATAATCCCCTATAATTTGTGTGAAAGGAATTTTACTGGTGACATTAAATTAAACACAGTTCACTCCGAAGTTATAAATAAGTAATAAGCAAGTTATAAACAAGATTACAATACAGTCCACTTTAAATTAACAATATAAATAAATTATTCACTGGTAGATTTCCCACGGGGGGGGGGGACCACATTTGTGTCTTCTCTCGGTAGGGTTGGTAGATCTTGGTGTGTTCCCCGTAATATTGGCATAACATGGGGGTAGACGGACCTCTAGTGCTCGAATTGTAATGCCAAGGAGTTCAGGGGGTATTTTAATGGGTAGCAAGTAGTTGGCTATTAGTAATTGAGGAAGGCGTGTCCCCGAATGTAAAGATGTTACCACTGGACATGTAGATTGCCGACATTACGTAGGCTTTGGCAAAGGCCATCATCTCGTCCACCTTCGGACTGTACATGGGGTGTTGCGTTAAATGTTGGTGTTGGCAGGTAAATGCGATTGTGGGTGTGGACTGCAGTGAGGCGCTGGGTTGAGGTATAGTCTGATTTGAAGTATAGTCTGGATGTGAGGTTGGGGGTGGAGGAGAGGTGCTCGAGCTTCTTGTGCTTTGCTTCTCACATTTCTCAGAATAGCCTCCTGTGACGATATCAAAACCATCTGTGGAGAGATGTGTCAATATCTACGCCATCTGTGGGAATGTACTCCAACTCCAATTCTTGTAGGTGTGACGAGGACATCATCTATTGGTGAAGGTGTAGCAATGTCTGCCCCACCTGTGGAATGCTCCTGATCATATTCATTTTAAAGGAGGATCAATGACAATGCTCACTGGTGAGGGAGGTGGTGATATCAACGCCATTTTTACTTATATACAGGAAGGTACATTGGGGGTTAAGAGGGTACATAGCACTGATGACTTTACATTCTCGTAAAGCCGCTAGCACGCATAGCGTTTCTGGCAGAAATGGCCGAATCTATTGCGTGCACCCGATCATATTTTCGGTTCCCGGTGAAAGGCCGCCATCATATATCCTTATGCACTTACTGTCTTGCTAATGACTTTTGTCCACATAAGTGATGAGGATGGTGTCTTGTGCTCTAGAAATCAGTTCATCTGGGGAATCGAAAACTCCTGACATGTTCCAGCAAGGACAAGTGGTGGCTGTGTGTAGAGACAGTGCTTTGTCTTGGAATTGTTATGGGTTGGACTGACGTACCCAGGATAGGCGAAGTTCAATTACGAGACGGCAGTAGTGGCCGTCTGTTGAGAAGTTTTGCTTAGTGTGTTGCTGGATACTTCTGCCAGGGTGTTGCTAGACACACGAAGTGGTGTGTCTTAGACACAGTGACGTTACGACGTAGGCCTGGCCCATGATGCGTTGAGTAGGGTGAACTCACCAGTTTGAGCACCATTCATCGTGGGTGACGTATAACACAAGATAGTGGACTCCCAGCGATAGAAGACTGCAGAATTTGTCGTATTAGTGTCATGTACAAAAGTGACACTCGCAATGTTCATATGCAAATATATAGTGACTATTTAGTATATATTATATTTAGGAAAATGCTGATTAGTATTGTCTACCCCCCCCCCCCCTTTCCTTTCACGATTACTTGCTACTGCCAGTTCTCTATAACTTACTATTGACTTGGGGTGGGATCAATGAAGAAGAGGCATCAAGCCCATTAGCAGCGATTGAGATAAAGAACCCGGTTACTGGTCGAGTGAGGCCATAACACCTTCCGTGTGAGGCGTTGATTGTAGTGTACTAGTGGATGAATAGCCATATATATGAATAAGGTATTTATCAAGGAACTATCAAGGAATATATAATCTCTTCCCACAACCAGACCATCACCAGAGAAGTCTTAACAAAAAACACGGAAATCATCGATAGATACAGCGATAGCAGGCGGCTTGATATCTGCGAGGCACTACACATCAAGAAGTCAACACCAGCAATCAACAGCCAATTAATGCACAATTATATTCTACCCACTTCAAGACTCTGCTCCAATATAGAAGCATCAAGAAATATGGGCCAATAGGCCCTCTGCAGTTACTTCCATTCTTCCCTTTACTTTATACCCCGTTCTGGCTTGTGTTGAAAGTTTGTTTTCACCTCATCCAATACTATTGTAACATATCACCTCACCGAAATGCAGGTATAAAATGAAAGCTGTTTAGTGTTAGTTGTGTGTGTGTAACCTAAAGTCTTTGAAAATGTAACAAGTTATTACGAAACGCGTTCTAGCGTCGCGTCAGACTAGAAATAAAAATGAATTTTGGAGAACTGATTTTTCAATTACCACCGACAGTGAAGAGAAACATAAGACAGAAAATTCGTGTTAGAATTATTAATCTTACTTTTTCGGTCATATTTAATAATATATGTCTACAGGAAAGACTGCTACCAAAATATACTAAGAATAAGGTATTATATATTTCACTGAATAGAACGCGAAATAGATATAAATTGAACAAGTTTATATTTAGGAAAGACCTGGGTAAATACTAGTTTGGTAACAGCGTTGTTGACTTGTAGAACAAATTACCGGGTAACATAACAGACGTAGGATCTCTTGAGTTTGGGTGGATATAAATAGGAGCTGCTACGTATGGGCCAATAGACCTTCTGCAGTTTCCTTCATTCCTATGTTCTTATGTTTTTATTCTTGTTGCCGATTTGTTCATGCTCTATCAAAATAATTCCATGAATACGAGATTCAAACATACTGGAATAGTATACACACGGCTTTAAAAACGTATCGTATAACACCACTTCAATTCAAAGAATATTAATAATTGATTATTATGTCCGCTTGACCTTCACTATGCCTGTGAAAATAGTTTAATATTTTAAAAATTGTCAGTAGATACTACTGTTGTTGTCAGTCTTTGAACATTATCAACAGCATTTTCATCATTAATATAAGACTAGTAAAATCTCTCAGTTCTTTTGCTGATGTTTAATGCCCTATGACACGAAACATCTGAATTGATGTTAATTAAACCAATGTTGTCCTCAATGATTTAAAACCTACTTCACTTGTATACTTATCATACCTGCAATGTGTTCCTGCATTGTAACCCGAGCTCCCTCACACACCTGTAGCGCCCTCGCACATACCTGTAGTTCCCTCACACACCTGTATACATATCATACCTGCAATGTGTTCATGTATTGTAACCTGAGCTTCCCCACGTGTTGCGACAAGTGGTTTTAACAACAGTGACCATGTGTAGGGCACGGTGGACATTACCTGTAGCTCCCTCACACACACCTGTAGCGCCCTCGCACACACCTGCAGCTCCAACACACCTGCAATAGAAAAGACCTTTTAAGTATGTTTCGAGCAAATTAACTAGTGCATAAAACTTAATATATATACATATATATACACATACATACATACATATACATACATATACATACACATATATACACATATATATACACACATATATACATACATATACACACATACACACACATACACACACACACACACACACACACACACACACACACACACACACACGTACGTTGTTAAATATGACCGAAAAAGTAAGATTAATAATCCTAACACGAATTTTCTCAATATTTCGTATGTTTCTTTTTACTGTCGATGGTAATTGAAAAATCAATTCTCCCAAATTTATTTTTATTTCTAGTCTGACGCGACGCTTGAACGCGTCTTGAAGTGGGGACTTCAAGACTTCAATTCTTGAAGTCCCCACTTCAAGACTCCGTACCAATATAGAAGCATCAAGAGGAAGTATGGGCAAATAGGCCCTATGCAGTTACTTCCATTCTTATGCTGTCATATATCCAATTAATACCCATTGTTCCGTGTTCTGTCTTGTTTGTCAAAAGTTTGTTCACCTCATCCAAAACTGTTGCATCATATCACCTAACCCAAGTGCGAATATATAAGACGGATAAGCTGTTTAGTGTTAGCATAAGTAAAACTCTGTTTAGTGTTTTCAGGTTACAGTTGTGTGTGTGTAAACTAAAGTCTTTGAAAATGTAATAAGTTATTACGAAACGCGTTCAAACATCACGTCAGACTAGAAATAAAAATGAATTTTGAAGAATTTATTTTTCATTTACCATCGATAGTAAAAAGAAACATAAGAGAAACTTCGTGTTAGAATTATTAATCTTGCTTTTTCGGTCATATTTAACAAATGTTTACAAGGAAGACTGATACCAAAATATATTAATATAAATCTATACAAGTACATATATCTAAGGGACATTTGCTGACATTCAGGAAATATAAAAAGGATTAGAATGCAGTTATAACTATCCCCCAAAAAGTGTTTAAATATACTAAGGAAAGAAAAATGTCGCTTTGTATCAACATGTAGATTTGTTCTTCCTGACATGTACGAAACCTCACTCAAGCAAAAAGAATGATACGCCCTTAGCTGCCTATACTTTCACGTGGAAGGCACAGAACGCTAAATAGAGCGGCAAACACGAACATGGCTTTGGAGAAATGCCAGTTTATTTCATACCCAGGCGAAAGAGGTTTCAAAAGGTTGAACATTGTGTATGGAATTGGCTGAAAGACCCACTTGCATACCAGAATCACACATTCAATTACACCCCACAACAAATCTCTAGCTACGACAGGCAACAACCCTGCAACAATCAGTACTCGTCAGAACAAAGCCGACAATCCCACACATAATGGACCTGCCTGAAAAAATCATCAAATTACCCCAAATAAAGTAACCTCATTCATCTTTACCAACATACAAGGTCTGAAAACAAAAGCAAATAACTAAGTACCATTCATAAATAGCCTCCTCACTGAGCTAAATGCAGTATTTGGACCAAAGTGCAGCACCAACCGGGCTGTGGTGGATATTGTCAAGGGGGGTGGGCCGGGCCTCGGCTAGCGCTCGGCTGCTAGGGGCTCAAAGGCCGAATACTCAGCCCCTCCGACTCCCGGGATTCACCAGTCTCTCCTTGGTCCCACAGGAGAGGACCAACAATGCCCACCTCCGCAGGTCTTTGCTCCCAACACTAAAGGAGGTGCCACTGATTCACTCTGGGAGCCCTTCAGTCAACCACGGGGAAACTGCTATCAGCAGTTCCGGCCTAGACCCGCGGAGGAGTGAAGGAAGACTCAGGCTTACCTTATAACAATAACCTCCCTGAGTCTTGCATGCCAGTCAAAAAGGTTGCAGGAACTCCTTTCCCGCCTGTCTTCTCTATCTCCTCCTTAACATGGTCGCCAGCTGGGTTAGTATATCTGTACCCCAGCGATGCAGTTCAGTGGGTGTATTCTATACCGTTCGTTGCCAGAGGGTTGCTATTCCCATAGATCTGCTATTGGACTGTCGGCCCAGGGTACTCTCCCATATAAGTCTGTGGCTTTACCTCTCTCCAGCCACTACGTTACTTGTTGCCACCATTCAGGCTCTGATACTGGTCGGATGGCTAAGGGTACACTTTTATATAAGTCTGTGCTGTTTTACCACTCTCCAGGCAATAAGAACTTCTATAGAGAACGTGGTGTTCCCTAGGTGGTACTATGATAACCTTCGTGTATGCTCATAGAGAAATATTATAATGGAGGCACACTTAAACACAATGATAAAATGTGTGAATTTACTGACAAATTACATGATCACACATACAATCACAAGCAATACATGAAAATGAAAATAAGGATAATAAATATGGAGAACGTCAGCAACTCTTCTTTCACGATCTCCAACTACTCCTTCAACTGGGCAGATAGACAGGAGTCCCACTCTCTCTCACAGAAGGGCCTCTTCACCACGTCGGCACCTCTTCTTCACTGTCCTGCCGTCCACACACACAGTGCTCTCCAACAGTCCTGGACACAAGCTGCCCTGCAGCCTATTCTAATACTAAAGTATTAATGTCAATTTGCCACATACATGAGTAAATATCGTGGCCTATCTAGCCTACTCACAAGGGGTAATGGAAGGGAAAATGATCTACCTTTACATTCCTGGCTCACGACGCCTGTCCCTTGATGGTGTGAGGTTCCCACGCTTCCCGAGTCGATCCTTGACGATCCAGGAACGTTCCACAGGTCCTCAGGCGATGTGAAGCCTTCGCGTCGTCGCCGTTCCAATCCCCGAGATTCAGCTATCCCAATCCTGGTTCACCAATGGGCACTGAGCTAATCACTATATTCACACACTCGTCCCTTCCACAAGGCGTTGCTCCTTGTCCTAGGAACGGAGTCGTCCCTCCAAAACCCTCAGTGGATGTGACCCAGTCACAGCTAGGCCTGCCCGCCGCACCTTCCAGCCCTTCGTCCAGCGTTGTCGCCGACTATTTTCCAAGTTTGGCACTCCTTTGCACAATGAACTTTGTTCCTTTTTGCTTCCCAGAAGCGCAGGGTCTCCAATATCTATGGTGGGCTGCGATAGCCAGCTCTAATCCACTGAATAAGACTTGTAGAGCCTCAAATCCTCGAGAGCTGACCGAGGCGCGTCCTCTCACCTCCACAGTCAGGTCAACTCTGACGTTGGCGCCGCCCGGGGCACTTGGTGACGTCACAGCGGGCTCTGATTGGTCGCCCGTGACCCAAGCCACCCAATCCGCACACGGCTAGCGTTTTCTACAACATGGCAGGTCTGCAGGTAGGGGGTACTATTCATTTGTATCAGGGCGCCACTTTCCCCTTTACCTACAACTTATAATGTAAATTTCTCCCTTATCTGGTGGCCGGTCTGGTCGCCACATATATCCACAGACTCCCCGTACCTCAGAGAATCAGTAGGGAGAGCTGATATGATTCTTAAAGCAGGCAAACGAAAGAGATAGGAGAGGGCACCGTAACAATATGTAGGCCTGCGGGCCACTCCAAGCAATAGCCTGCTAGACCAAGCACTCAATGAGTCAAGCCTGGTCCTCCGGCCAGGCTTGGGGAGTAGAAGAACTTCCAGAACGCCATCCAGGTACAGTGCTAAGTTTGTAAAATAAATAAAAGCTCAGGATTATGTAAATACGCTCTAGTCAAATGCAGTCGTGTGTCATTGTCTGGCTAGTAATTATTCTTGGAATAATGGCACACACAATGGCCCTGTGTGCACTGCCTGGAGATTAGGGCAGATATTGACAGGCTAATGAAGCAGGTGAAACCATAATGGAGGGCAAGGTGTCTCGCAAGGATCCAAAGGAGAAGCTCCGTCGAGATAGCTAGCGAGTGGTGGATCAATTGATTTAAGGCGGCAAAAGGCATCAAAGAAATGAAGAACACTGGTTAAAACGTAGAACCAATCGAGTTGAATGGGATAAAACCAAGTGCGGTAACTTAGCAGAGAAGCTGAGCATCACAACAAAAGTCTGGACATGTGTTGGGATCTTGGTACATGTGCTGGTTAAGCAAAACCTTCTGCTCTACAAATGCAAGTATTTGGGTAAATTTTCCTTGGGCAAGGGATAAAGTTAATAGGAAACAGTGTGACGCAAGATGATCAAGCCCACTGTCTGCGTCTCAGTAAACAATATTCACTGAGCTAGAAACAAAGAGGAATTTAAATATAGTTGCAATGACTAAGGTATTGTACGAGTAATGCAATTCCATTACTGAATAACTGGAAAGCTTGCATTAGCAAGAACACCATGTATGCTAGTTACACGATATACTTTTCATGGTAGGCGTGTGGCAGCTTTTGCTGACAGAGTTAAGTGCGTTTGACTGTTGTAGGCATCACAGTAATAGTGATATGGTTATGGCCATTGGAAGCTGTGGCTGCTGTTGTAGCCGCTTCAACGTGAATTAGGTCGATGTACTGTTGCAATATACAACACAGGAGAAAGTACGAGGTAGTGAATCAAGAACTACATCACTTATCAAATGGTGGAGGGAAATGAGTAGTAACACACACGAGTAGTTATATTGTGGTCACACCGAGGTATGGTCAAAGATTAAGACAGCCTTAGGCCACGTAAGCCAATGTTGCAGTCAAGAGGTCACAAAGGTTGATCCAAAGTTCTTGGAAACAAAGAGATATACATTTAATGTAATTATATTGTCCTTGGGATGCTGGGTGTGGGGGTGAATGCAATGACCAGCTGGAGGGCAGTCTTGTGGAAGACGTAGTTTCATCAAGTATTGCCCTTTATCTGCTTGTGACAGTGTCAGAGAAACCAGCCTAATGTGGGGACCCGATGTGATCTTGTTGAGACCAGTAGAGTCTGCAATGTGAGAGTATTGTATGGAGACTAACCGGATGTAGAGTGTTGTTGTGATGATTCAGGGTTAGGAACTTTAAGAGGTTACGAGTTGCAGATGATAGGCAGTTTGTCTAGTGCGTTATTGCCAAGGGTTGCCAATTCCAGTACAAACCTATGGTACACCTCAAGGGTCTAGGGGGGGGAAAATAGATTGTATGAAGTTAACAATATCATGAGGCTAATGATATATAGTAGGGTAATATATTGTATTCAGAACGAATCTGGGTTTGAGTTTACGACAGACAATAAATGAAACCACTAACAAACGCCAATGTATGAAGAANGGGAGAATTGCACTCTGACTTGGAGTGACCATCGTCCCCACACATGGGGCATAGATACACAGTGCTTGTGAATTTAAGGACACCGTGCCCGAACTTCCAGCACTTATTGCAAAGTCTAGGAGAGGGAATTTACTCCTGAATGGAGCATCTGGCACCAGCAAGAATTTTAGAGGAGGGAAGGGTCTTACTATCAAAGGTGATTTTCACAACTCGAAGGGGCTGACGGCGACTACCACGAGGGGGTCGAATGAACGTGTCCTCCTGGAGGACAGAATGGCCTTGGGCTTCGAGGATATGTTTAATATCCTCATGGCAGTCATTTAGGTCCCTATCACCAGTTGCAACATGGTGTGGGAGGAGAACAGTGCCCACACGGCATTTAACCAAGCTTTTTTTTTTTACCCAAACAGGGGCCTCCCTAATGAAGTACATTGCGGCTAAGCGGGTAGCTGCATCCTGAGGAGCAGCAGCGACGACACGTGTACCGAAACGGGTGTGGTTGAAAGTAACAGAGGCATCTACTGAATGAACAAGGTGCCTATTGAGGGAGAAATCGCCAGGAGCATGGTATGTATTAGCATGGGAAGGGATCGTGCAAGTGCGGCCGTGGTGGGGACGGCGTTGAGAACCTCGAGGGGGGGGGGGTTAAAAGGCACAGTAGTAACAAGAGACGGAGCCGTGACAGGGGACGAGGTGGTAACCACTGGGGGGGCTTGGAACTCTACCCTACCACAGAGGAGGGAAGGGAGCGGGTGGGGAGAAGTCCGGTCTGGACCCAATGTAGCCGGTCGGCCGAGTGGACAGCACGCTGGACGTGTGATCCTGTGGTCCCAGATTCGATCCCGGGTGCTGGCGAGAAACGATGGGCAGAGTTTCTTTCACCCTATGCCCCTGTTACCTAGCAGTAAAATAGGTACCTGGGTGTTAGTCAGCTGTCATGGGCTGCTTCCTGGGGGGTGGAGGCCTGGTTGAGGACCGGACCACGGAGACACTAAAGCCCCAAAATCATCTCAAGATAATCTCAAGATGGGGCTACAGAGCCCGGTCTTCCATCACAGTCCGACTCAGGGGCCTGGTCGCCCACCCCATGAGCCTGGGTAAGAGAGGTCGTGTCAGTATCCATATATAATGTATTGTAAAAGGTCGAGGGCATGGAACCAAGGGATACCACCTACCAGGGCAGCCAGGGAGGCCAAGTGCAGGCCAGTGCAGGAAGGGGTGCTTCGTCTCCAGGGGTGCGCCCACTTTTAAACAGTAGAGTCCTACTGCTTCGTCCATACTCCTACACTGGTGCAAAGACCTCATTCTCCCTTTCACCCTAGCCTGGACACCCAGTCATCTACTTAAGGCAGCCACTCACGGGCGACCTCTCCAGCGTGTGGCCCGTCGACTCACAAGACCCCCTACGTTTGTGTTTATTCGCACATTCATCTCCCAAAGAGGGACAAGAAAGGGGCGCGGGGCAACCCTCACCGGTCCCAGAGAGGTGTACGCGAGTCCCCTCACCACGTCAAGGAAACATAATAGAGGGGTCAGCCAACACAAATAAAAAGCTCCAACGAATTCAAACCCAAGATCTGATGTGGATGAACAACACCCGATGGGACGACTTCGTCACTAGTGTGATCCTCCACCTCATAGTAAACACACGGCCCATAAACATATATACTGGAAGCACCTGGCCAACAGACACTCACTTAGGTTATCTACATACCATGAACACCACACCACATTCCCCACCTACACAATACAGACCACAACACTGACAACCCCTCTATCATCCCGGAACAACCACCACCCGCACTAATGTATACATAAATAACTGTACAGCCTGCCCGTTGAGCACAGCTCTCCCCCCCCCCAAACACACACACACCTGAAACATTTGAAGAATGGCTGAGAAAGAGCTCAGAAGCAATGGACACTGAGGGAGATAGCCATGCAAGCAGCTACCTCACAGGAAGCAGCAAGGTGCACCAGTCAGCTGCTGGAGAGAAAAAGATCAGTGGTAGTTGTAGGCATAAAAGAACAGGAAGGATCCAATAGGCAGGAATGGAATAGCAAGGAGAGAGAGGCAGTACGTGATCTGCTGAAGGGGTTACGGATGGAAGGGGCTGAACAAAACATTGAGAAGGTTTTCAAGGTTGGGCTGGTACAACAAGGACAGAAACCGACTGGTAAAGGTGGTGTTTACAAACGAGGCCATGATGGAGGTTATTCTCGAAATGAAGAGTCGTCTGCAGTATTTGGAGGAATACAAGAAAGTATTCCTGCAGAGGGACAGGACGAAGAAGGAGAGAGCCAGAGCAGCAGAGGCAAGGATGAAGCGCAGCGAGAGAGGAGTAAACCAGGAAATTGCAGCCCCCAACACAAAAGTCCCAGAGACAAAAGGGGAACCCACAACCAGCATCCCAGCAACACCAGAGGGGAGGGCAACACCACCACCCCCCTCTGCATAGAAACTCTCTCCTTCCCCTCACTCTACCTGCCCCAACCCAATTGCTCCCCCCCCTCCCTCCCCCACCTCATTCTGACCCTGTCACCCCTCCCCCATTCCCACCATGTCCCACCTCCCATCCCCCGTCCCCCTGCCCCTTCATCCCATACCCGCCCTATCCCTCCTCCCCCCTCACCCCGTATCCTCCATGTCCCCCCTATCTCCTTAACCCACACCCTACCCATCCCCCTTCCCTTGAACCACCCCCCAACCCCAAAACCTCTGAGACTCTGCAAACCACCTCACAGATCTTCTCACCCACGGAACAGCTTCCTCCACCAGCAGAATGCTCACCAAGAAGGGGACAAGAAAATGAACAGAAGAAAGTGAGCTTCAAGGCAATGTACACTAACATAGATGGGATTACAAACAAAACAAGTGAACTCTGAGAATGGGCACTAGAAGAAAACCCAGACATAATAGCACTCACAGCTACAAAGCTAACGAAAACCATAACAAACGCAGTGTTTCCACAGGACTACTATGTAGTGAGGAAAGAGAGAAGGGATAAGTGGTGGTGGTGTAGCTTTGCTGATAAGAAAAGGTTGGAGTTTTGAAGAGATGGTAAATCAGAACTGTGAAGGTTTCAATGACTACATATCTGGCACCATAGCAACTGGAGGACAGAAAATTATAGTAGTAGTCATATATAACCCACCACCGAACGACAGAAGACCCAGACAGGAATATGATAGAAACATGGCCACCATCAATATAAGAGAGCAGCTTCTGTGGCTAGCAGGAACGGATCCAGACTACTAATCATGGGAGACTTCAACCACGGGATGATAGATTGGGAAAACAGAGACCCACATGGAGGACCGGACACATGGAGAGCTAAGCTGCTGGACGTGGCAACAAGAAACTTTCTAAGTCAACACGTCAAGGGACCGACAAGATTGAGAGGAGAGGATGAACCAACCTTGCTTGATCTGATAAATGAGTCGGATATAAGGGAACTTAAGTTGGAAGCCCCCCTGGGAATGAGTGATCATAGTGTATTGAGCTTTGAGTACCTAGTTGAGCTAGGAATTAGCTCCCCCAAAAAAGAACTGGGAAACAAAGCTGGCATACCGAAAGGGAAACTATGAGATGAATAAAATCCTAAGGGATATAGAATGGGACACAGAACTCAGAACCAAGTCCGTACAAGACATGATAGACTGTCACCCAAAAGTGTCAGGATGCTGTAAGCAGGTTTGTCCCGGCCCGACAGGAAAAAACAGAGAAGCAAAAGAATAATCCGTGGTTTAATAGGGAATGTATGAAAGCAAAGGAGCGGAACAAAAGGGCATTGAGGAACTTCCGTAATAACAGAACACCAGAAAGTAGAGAGAGATACCAGTGAACCAGGAACGAGTATGTTAGTGAGAGTAGAGCAGCTGAGAAAAGGTATGAAAATGATATAGCTAATAAAGCCAAGACTGAACCAAAGCTACTACACAGTCACATCGGGAGGAAGACAACAATGAAGGAACAGGTGATGAAACTTAAAATGGATGAGGACAGGTGTACACAGAATGACAAAGAGGTGTGTGAGGAACTCAACAAAAGCTTCCAGGTCTTTACAATAGAACAAGGAGAAGTCACGGCGCTAGGAGAGGTGGCAGCAAACCAGGTGACCTTGGAAAGGTTCGAAATTACAAGAGATGAGGTCAAGAAGCACCTATTGCAGCTGGACGTGAGAAAAGCTGTTGGGCCAGATGGAATCTCACCATGGGTATTAAAAGAGTGTGTAGGAGCACTTTGTTTGTCACTCTCCATAATGTATAGTAGGTCACTGGAAACGGGAGACCTACCAGAAATATGGAAGACGGGTAGTGTAGTCCCAATATACAAAAAGGGTGACAGACGAGAGACACTGAACTACAGGCCAGTGTCCTTAACTTGTATACCATGTAAGGTGATGAAGATTGTGAGAAAAAACCTAGTAACACATCTGGAGAGAAGAAACTTCGTGACAACCCATCAACATGGGATCAGGGAGGGTAAATCTTGCCTTACAGGCTTAATAGAATTCTACGATCAGGTGACAAAGATTAGGCAAGAAAGAGAAGGATGGGCGGACTGCATTTGCTTTTTTGGACTGTCGGAAAGCCTTTGACACAGTACCCCATAAAAGGCTGATGCATAAGCTGGAGAAACAGGCAGGAGTAACTAGTAGGGCGCTCCAGTGGATAAGGGAGTACCTAAGCAATAGGAAGCAGAGAGTTACAGTAAGGGGTGAGACCTCAGAATGGCATGAAGTCACCAATGGAGTCCCACAGGGCTCTTTACTTGGTCCTATCCTGTTTCTGATTTATGTAAATGATCTCCCGGAGGGTATAGACTCATTTCCCTCAATGTTTGCTGACGATGCCAAAATTATGAGAAGGATTAAGACACAGGAGGACAGCTTGAGGCTTCAAGAAGACCTAGACCAGCTATGGGAATGGTTGAACAAATGTTTGTTAGAGTTTAACCCAAGCAAATGTAATGTAATGAAGATAGGGGTAGGAAGCAGGAGACCAGATACTAGGTATCATTTAGGAGATGAAGTACTTCAGGAGTCAGAGAGAAAGACCTGGGGGTTGATATCACGCCAGACCTGTCCCCTGAAGCTCATATCAAGAGGATAACATCAGCGGCATATGCCAGGTTGGCTAACATAAGAACGGCCTTTGGAAACTTGTGTAAGGAATCTTTCAGAACATTATATACTACATGTCAGACCAATCCTGGAGTATGCGGCTCCAGCATGGAGTCCATATCTAGTCAAGCATAAGACTAAACTGGAAAAGGTTCAAAGGTTTCCCACCAGACTAGTACCTGAGCTGAGAGGTATGAGCTACGAGCAGAGACTATGGGAATTAAACCTCACTTCTTTGGAAGACAGAAGAGTTAGGGGGGACATTATCACCACATTCAAGATTCAAGGGAATCGACAGGGTAGATAAAGACAAGCTATTTAACACAAGGGGCATACGCACTAGGGGACACAGGTGGAAACTGAGTGCCCAAATGAGCCACAGAGATATTAGAAAGAACATTTTTAGTGTCAGAGTGGTTGACAAATGGAATGAATTTGGAAATGACGTGGTGGAGGCTGACTCCATACACAGTTTCAAGTGTAGATATGGTAGAGCAAAATAAGCTCAGGAACCTGTACAGCTGTTGATTGACGGTTGAGAGACAGGACCAAAGAGCCAGAGCTCATCCCCCGCAAGCACAATTATGCGAGTACACACGCGCGCGCACGCAGGTTGGGACTTCCGCTGCTGTTAAGACGTTCCTTGATGCATGGGTGAACTTGTTTGGTGAAGAATATATACCATATTTCAAGGCCTGCTTGTGGGTTAAGCCCTGGCACTAATTCCCTCTGATATGCGAACTTTTCTTTCTGGCCTACCCTTCCCTCTGGTCCCACTTCCCGCTCGCCCAAATGGGCACTTTACCTGTACACTTACATACATAAGCACGTATGTACATTATAATATTGTGACGATAATCTCTTTCAAGAGAGATTGAGCCTGCTCTTCCCTACTTAAAGTTACTTACATGTATGCAAGATTAAGTTGCTACCTTCAAGATACGTCTACCAGTAGCACAAAACGTTTTGACCAGGAGGCAAAACGTACCCTAAACCCCCAACTCCACACTCCCTCCTCGCCAGTTCGTCCGTCGTGAACCAGCAAACTACCATTCCCCAGCCTGCCTGCTTCTGATTGGTGACCAGCCGCCTGCACACCTGCACCTCTGCGCCATCTACCCGAGTCGATGTCTGGGATTGAACCAGCCATTGACTTCAGAATATCCTTGTGCTCTCAAGCTGTGAACAACTAACTGATACACGTCCTGTTTATCGGTGGAGGTTCTAAGCTAGCGCTCATAATCTCAGCACCTGTTATTGTCGTTTTGCCTTTATATTATTCCTAAAGTAAATTATCCACTTAGTTATTTTTATGTTATACTTTTTGACTTGTTTGTTTACACTGTACATAGCAAAGGGAATGTCTTTTGTTATTAATGTTAATTAAAGTTTCATTGTTCATACTATGTGTTTTGCGTGTCTTCCCTTACTTTTACCACAGACAACAGCCAAGCAGTCTTTTTTTTTGTAAATGTGACAGGCATTGACACCAGCCATTAGGAAGACTGCGGAACATCTACACTCCTACATTTTCCCGTCACAATATACATTAAAATATATTATATAATACCATCTACTAACTCTCTCACAATTACTTTATCCAGCTTCTCAACAACTGGGCATGATAAACAACCGGTCTGGAAACTGTATACAATAACCACTAGCTGACACCAGGCTCTATTCTGGCACAGTGGGACACTAGTGCCTATTATGCTGCTAATACCAAAAAAAGGGTGGTGTTACAACCAGTAACACATGAGGTATGAGGAAACAATGTCAAACACAGCACCATGGCATTACTTCATTTAAGTCCTCAGAATAAATCACTTCACTAAGACATGTAAGAAAACCTACCACCTGGTATAAATGATGCACAACGGTAGAACAGATCCACGGCAATACATTACAGCAACATGACTAACTTCCTAGCAGTCAACACAAATAGGTCACAATCCCCGGACTGTAACGCCACAGATGCGCTCGCCTGAGATGATTAGAGAGTAGTGCCGCTTTTAGCCAAGCTAGCCGAGGCGCAATACTGTATCCAACCTCTGAGTCAACTGACTCGTCATTCTAATATCTCAAGCTCATATTCAGACATAACTAGCAAGAACAAACTATTATAATTTAATATATAACTAAATTAAGATTATAATACACAACCTTACATAATAATACATATCAAGAATTCAGTACATTAAAGATTTTATCATGATATAAAATTAGGTGCACAAAGAATTCTTATTGGTAGGACATGGTAAGTTTGGCACAAGTCGGTACTCAAGAGGGGGAGAGGGGAGGAGGGGTTAAGGGAGGAATTTCTCGACGTCGGCCAGTCGTTAATACTTATGTATACAAGAATATATATATACATGTGTATCAAAAGTTTATCTAGGTGGTTTACCTATCACAGTGCCATAATTTCATTTAATGTCATGACAAGAGGACAAAGCAAGGAACAATGAAATGGAAATTACACAGTATATATATGAATAATACATTCGAGACCTAAATGTATACATTCTCCATCAAGGTCCACATAATATTACCTATACAGCATTTACGTAGCATTACATACAATAAGCATACAAGGAGATTTTTCAAGCTACATGACCCTAGGCTTCTGCTATACACTGACTTCTAACATATATCCACAATTACATGGCATACAACTTTGATACAGAAATATAATATAGTAGGTTATATGTGTCACACATTGGCAATACACAAATTGACAATGATAGACTGTCAAAGAAGATTTACTAGTAATTGCAATATTCGTGATACTAGGCTAATCAGCCAAGATATCACTATATATGAGCACATCATACACCCGCCACAGTATCATACTGGTGTATGCGTGGGCATAACAAACACGAGACCACAAGTCTGGCTGGCCTACTCACGTAGTCTACACCGGTTCCATTATGATTGTCGAAGCCCTCTAGTCAGGTAAGCCTATAATTCATTCATACTAACAATATACACTAATCAATTGATTATGGTTAAGTGAAAATAATAATGTTAACCTGTTTAATTATAGTATAACCAAATATATTAATTATAATCCCCTATAATTTGTGTGAAAGGAATTTTACTGGTGACATTAAATTAAACACAGTTCACTCCGAAGTTATAAATAAGTAATAAGCAAGTTATAAACAAGATTACAATACAGTCCACTTTAAATTAACAATATAAATAAATTATTCACTGGTAGATTTCCCACGGGGGGGGGGGGGGACCACATTTGTGTCTTCTCTCGGTAGGGTTGGTAGATCTTGGTGTGTTCCCCGTAATATTGGCATAACATGGAGGTAGACGGACCTCTAGTGCTCGAATTGTGTTGCCAAGGAGTTCAGGGGGTATTTTAATGGGTAGCAAGTAGTTGGCTATTAGTAATTGGGGAAGGCGTGTCCCCGAATGTAAAGATGTTACCACTGGACATGTGGATTGCCGACATTACGTAGGCTTTGGCAAAGGCCATCATCTCGTCCACCTTCGGACTGTACATGGGGTGTGGCGTTAAATGTTAGTGTTGGCAGGTAAATGCGATTGTGGGTGTGGACTGCAGTGAGGCGCTGGGTTGAGGTATAGTCTGATTTGAAGTATAGTCTGGATGTGAGGTTGGGGTGGAGGAGAGGTGCTCGAGCTTCTTGTGCTTTGCTTCTCACATTTCTCAGAATAGCCTCCTGTGACGATATCAAAACCATCTGTGGAGAGATGTGTCAATATCTACGTCATCTGTGGGAATGTACTCCAATTCTTGTAGGTGTGACGAGGACATCATCTATTGGTGAAGGTGTAGCAATGTCTGCCCCACCTGTGGAATGCTCCTGATCATATTCATTTTAAAGGAGGATCAATGACAATGCTCACTGGTGAGGGAGGTGGTGATATCAACGCCATTTTTACTTATATACAGGAAGGTACATTGGGGGTTAAGAGGGTACATAGCACTGAAGACTTTACATTCTCGTAAAGCCGCTAGCACGCATAGCGTTTCTGGCAGAAATGGCCGAATCTATTGCGTGCACCCGATCATATTTTCGGTTCCCGGTGAAAGGCCGCCATCATATATCCTTATGCACTTACTGTCTTGCTAATGACTTTTGTCCACATAAGTGATGAGGAAGGTGTCTTGTGCTCTAGAAATCAGTTCATCTGGGGAATCGAAAACTCCTGACATGTTCCAGCAAGGACAAGTGGTGGCTGTGTGTAGAGACAGTGCTTTGTCTTGGAATTGTTATGGGTTGGACTGACGTACCCAGGATAGGCGAAGTTCAATTACGAGACGGCAGTAGTGGCCGTCTGTTGAGAAGTTTTGCTTAGTGTGTTGCTGGATACTTCTGCCAGGGTGTTGCTGGATACTTCTGCCAGGGTGTTGCTGGATACTTCTGCCAGGGTGTTGCTGGATACTTCTGCCAGGGTGTTGCTGGATACTTCTGCCAGGGTGTTGCTGGATACTTCTGCCAGGGTGTTGCTGGATACTTCTGCCAGGGTGTTGCTGGATACTTCTGCCAGGGTGTTGCTGGATACTTCTGCCAGGGTGTTGCTGGATACTTCTGCCAGGGTGTTGCTGGATACTTCTGCCAGGGTGTTGCTGGATACTTCTGCCAGGGTGTTGCTGGATACTTCTGCCAGGGTGTTGCTAGACACACGAAGTGGTGTGTCTTAGACACAGTGACGTTACGACGTAGGCCTGGCCCATGATGCGTTGAGTAGGGTGAACTCACCAGCTTGAGCACCATTCATCGTGGGTGACGTATAACACAAGATAGTGGACTCCCAGCGATAGAAGACTGCAGAATTTGTCGTATTAGTGTCATGTACAAAAGTGACACTCGCAATGTTCATATGTAAATATATAGTGACTATTTAGTATATATTATATTTAGGAAAATGCTGATTAGTATTGTCTACCCCCCCCCCTTTCCTTTCACGATTACTTGCTACTGCCAATTCTCTGTAACTTACTTTTGACTTGGGTGGGATCAATGAAGAAGAGGCATCAAGCCCATTAGCAGCGATTGAGATAAAGAACCCGGTTACTGGTCGAGTGAGGCCATAACACCTTCCGTGTGAGGCGTTGATTGTAGTGTACTAGTGGATGAATAGCCATATATATGAATAAGGTATTTATCAAGGAATATATAATCTCTTCCCACAACCAGACCATCACCAGAGAAGTCTTAACAAAAAACACGGAAATCATCGATAGATACAGCGATAGCAGGCGGCTTGATATCTGCGAGGCACTACACATCAAGAAGTCAACACCAGCAATCAACAGCCAATTAATGCACAATTATATTCTACCCACTTCAAGACTCTGCTCCAATATAGAAGAATCAAGAAATATGGGCCAATAGGCCCTCTGCAGTTTCCTTCATTCCTATGTTCTTATGTTTTTATTCTTGTTGCCGATTTGTTCATGCTCTATCAAAATAATTCCATGATTACGAGATTCATACATGCTGGAATAATATACACACGGCTTTAAAAACGTATCATATAACACCACTTCAATTCAAAGAATATTAATAATTGATTATTATGTCCGCTTGACCTTCACTATGTCTGTGAAAATAGTTTAATATTTTAAAAATTGTCAGTAGATACTACTGTTGTTGTCAGTCTTTGAACATTATCAACAGCATTTTCATCATTAATATGAGACTAGTAAAATCTCTCAGTTCTTTTGCTGATGTTTAATGCCCTATGACACGAAACATCTGAATTGATGTTAATTAAACCAACGTTGTCCTCAATGATTTAAAACCTACATCACTTGTATACTTATCATACCTGCAATGTGTTCCTGCATTGTAACCCGAGCTCCCTCACACACCTGTAGCACCCTCGCACATACCTGTAGTTCCCTCACACACCTGTATACATATCATACCTGCAATGTGTTCATGTATTGTAACCTGAGCTACCCCACGTGTTGCGACAAGTGGTTTTAACAACAGTGACCATGTGTAGGGCACGGTGGACATTACCTGTAGCTCCCTCACACACACCTGTAGCGCCCTCGCACACACCTGCAGCTCCAACACACCTGCAATAGAAAAGACCTTTTAAGTATGTTTCGAGCAAATTAACTAGTGCATAAAACTTTAATATATATACATATATATACACATACATACATATACATACATACACATATATACACACATATACACATATATATACATATACACACATGTACACACACACACAAGCACAAATAGGTAAGTACAAATAAGTACACACACACACACACACACACACGTACGTTGTTAAATATGACCGAAAAAGTAAGATTAATCCTAACACGAATTTTCTCAATATTTCGTATGTTTCTTTTTACTTTCGATGGTAATTGAAAAATCAATTCTCCCAAATTTATTTTTATTTCTAGTCTGACGCGACGCTTGAACGCGTCTTGAAGTGGGGACTTCAAGACTTCAATTCTTGAAGTCCCCACTTCAAGACTCCGTACCAATATAGAAGCATCAAGAGGAAGTATGGGCCAATAGGCCCTATGCAGTTACTTCCATTCTTATGCTGTCATATATCCAATTAATACCCATTGTTCCGTGTTCTGTCTTGTTTGTCAAAAGTTTGTTCACCTCATCCAAAACTGTTGCATCATATCACCTAACCCAAGTGCGAATATATAAGACGGATAAGCTGTTTAGTGTTAGCATAAGTAAAACTCTGTTTAGTGTTTTCAGGTTACAGTTGTGTGTAAACTAAAGTCTTTGAAAATGTAATAAGTTATTACGAAACGCGTTCAAACATCACGTCAGACTAGAAATAAATGAATTTTGAAGAATTTATTTTTCATTTACCATCGATAGTAAAAAGAAACATAAGAGAAACTTCGTGTTAGAATTATTAATCTTGCTTTTTCGGTCATATTTAACAAATGTTTACAAGGAAGACTGATACCAAAATATATTAATATAAATCTATACAAGTACATATATCTAAGGGACATTTGCTGACATTCAGGAAATATAAAAAGTATTAGAATGCAGTTATAACTATCCCCCAAAAAGTGTTTAAATATACTAAGGAAAGAAAAATGTCGCTTTGTATCAACATGTAGATTTGTTCTTCCTGACATGTACGAAACCTCACTCAAGCAAAAAGAATGATACGCCCTTAGCTGCCTATACTTTCACGTGGAAGGCACAGAACGCTAAATAGAGCGGCAAACACGAACATGGCTTTGGAGAAATGCCAGTTTATTTCATACCCAAGGCGAAAGAGGTTTCAAAAGGTTGAACATTGTGTATGGAATTGGCTGAAAGACCCACTTGCATACCAGAATCACACATTCAATTATACCCCACAACAAATCTCTAGCTACGACAGGCAACAACCCTGCAACAATCAGTACTCGTCAGAACAAAGCCGACAATCCCACACATAATGGACCTGCCTGAAAAAATCATCAAATTACCCCAAATAAAGTAACCTCATTCATCTTTACCAACATACAAGGTCTGAAAACAAAAGCAAATAACTAAGTACCATTCATAAATAGCCTCCTCACTGAGCTAAATGCAGTATTTGGACCAAAGTGCAGCACCAACCGGGCTGTGGTGGATATTGTCAAGGGGGGTGGGCCGGGCCTCGGCTAGCGCTCGGCTGCTAGGGGCTCAAAGGCCGAATACTCAGCCCCTCCGACTCCCGGGATTCACCAGTCTCTCCTTGGTCCCACAGGAGAGGACCAACAATGCCCACCTCCGCAGGTCTTTGCTCCCAACACTAAAGGAGGTGCCACTGATTCACTCTGGGAGCCCTTCAGTCAACCACGGGGAAACTGCTATCAGCAGTTCCGGCCTAGACCCGCGGAGGAGTGAAGGAAGACTCAGGCTTACCTTATAACAATAACCTCCCTGAGTCTTGCATGCCAGTCAAAAAGGTTGCAGGAACTCCTTTCCCGCCTGTCTTCTCTATCTCCTCCTTAACATGGTCGCCAGCTGGGTTAGTATATCTGTACCCCAGCGATGCAGTTCAGTGGGTGTATTCTATACCGTTCGTTGCCAGAGGGTTGCTATTCCCATAGATCTGCTATTGGACTGTCGGCCCAGGGTACTCTCCCATATAAGTCTGTGGCTTTACCTCTCTCCAGCCACTACGTTACTTGTTGCCACCATTCAGGCTCTGATACTGGTCGGATGGCTAAGGGTACACTTTTATATAAGTCTGTGCTGTTTTACCACTCTCCAGGCAATAAGAACTTCTATAGAGAACGTGGTGTTCCCTAGGTGGTACTATGATAACCTTCGTGTATGCTCATAGAGAAATATTATAATGGAGGCACACTTAAACACAATGATAAAATGTGTGAATTTACTGACAAATTACATGATCACACATACAATCACAAGCAATACATGAAAATGAAAATAAGGATAATAAATATGGAGAACGTCAGCAACTCTTCTTTCACGATCTCCAACTACTCCTTCAACTGGGCAGATAGACAGGAGTCCCACTCTCTCTCACAGAAGGGCCTCTTCACCACGTCGGCACCTCTTCTTCACTGTCCTGCCGTCCACACACACAGTGCTCTCCAACAGTCCTGGACACAAGCTGCCCTGCAGCCTATTCTAATACTAAAGTATTAATGTCAATTTGCCACATACATGAGTAAATATCGTGGCCTATCTAGCCTACTCACAAGGGGTAATGGAGGGAAAATGATCTACCTTTACATTCCTGGCTCACGACGCCTGTCCCTTGATGGTGTGAGGTTCCCACGCTTCCCGAGTCGATCCTTGACGATCCAGGAACGTTCCACAGGTCCTCAGGCGATGTGAAGCCTTCGCGTCGTCGCCGTTCCAATCCCCGAGATTCAGCTATCCCAATCCTGGTTCACCAATGGGCACTGAGCTAATCACTATATTCACACACTCGTCCCTTCCACAAGGCGTTGCTCCTTGTCCTAGGAACGGAGTCGTCCCTCCAAAACCCTCAGTGGATGTGACCCAGTCACAGCTAGGCCTGCCCGCCGCACCTTCCAGCCCTTCGTCCAGCGTTGTCGCCGACTATTTTCCAAGTTTGGCACTCCTTTGCACAATGAACTTTGTTCCTTTTTGCTTCCCAGAAGCGCAGGGTCTCCAATATCTATGGTGGGCTGCGATAGCCAGCTCTAATCCACTGAATAAGACTTGTAGAGCCTCAAATCCTCGAGAGCTGACCGAGGCGCGTCCTCTCACCTCCACAGTCAGGTCAACTCTGACGTTGGCGCCGCCCGGGGCACTTGGTGACGTCACAGCGGGCTCTGATTGGTCGCCCGTGACCCAAGCCACCCAATCCGCACACGGCTAGCGTTTTCTACAACATGGCAGGTCTGCAGGTAGGGGGTACTATTCATTTGTATCAGGGCGCCACTTTCCCCTTTACCTACAACTTATAATGTAAATTTCTCCCTTATCTGGTGGCCGGTCTGGTCGCCACATATATCCACAGACTCCCCGTACCTCAGAGAATCAGTAGGGAGAGCTGATATGATTCTTAAAGCAGGCAAACGAAAGAGATAGGAGAGGGCACCGTAACAATATGTAGGCCTGCGGGCCACTCCAAGCAATAGCCTGCTAGACCAAGCACTCAATGAGTCAAGCCTGGTCCTCCGGCCAGGCTTGGGGAGTAGAAGAACTTCCAGAACGCCATCCAGGTACAGTGCTAAGTTTGTAAAATAAATAAAAGCTCAGGATTATGTAAATACGCTCTAGTCAAATGCAGTCGTGTGTCATTGTCTGGCTAGTAATTATTCTTGGAATAATGGCACACACAATGGCCCCGTGTGCACTGCCTGGAGATTAGGGCAGATATTGACAGGCTAATGAAGCAGGTGAAACCATAATGGAGGGCAAGGTGTCTCGCAAGGATTCAAAGGAGAAGCTCCGTCGAGATAGCTAGCGAGTGGTGGATCAATTGATTTAAGGCGGCAAAAGGCATCAAAGAAATGAAGAACACTGGTTAAAACGTAGAACCAATCGAGTTGAATGGGATAAAACCATGTGCGGTAACTTAGCAGAGAAGCTGAGCATCACAACAAAAGTCTGGACATGTGTTGGGATCTTGGTACATGTGCTGGTTAAGCAAAACCTTTTGCTCTACAAATGCAAGTATTTGGGTAAATTTTCCTTGGGCAAGGGATAAAGTTAATAGGAAATAGTGTGACGCAAGATGATCAAGCCCACTGTCTGCGTCTCAGTAAACAATATTCACCGAGCTAGAAACAAAGAGGAATTTAAATATAGTTGCAATGACTAAGGTATTGTACGAGTAATGCACTTCCATTAATGAATAACTGGAAAGCTTGCATTAGCAAGAACACCATGTATGCTAGTTACACGATATACTTTTCATGGTAGGCGTGTGGCAGCTTTTGCAAACAGAGTTAAGTGCGTATTACTGTTGTAGGCATCACAGTAATAGTGATATGGTTATGGCCATTGGAAGCTGTGGCTGCTGTTGTAGCCGCTTCAACGTGAATTAGGTCGATGTACTGTTGCAATATACAACACAGGAGAAAGTACGAGGTAGTGAATCAAGAACTACATCACTTATCAAATGGTGGAGGGAAATGAGTAGTAACACACACGAGTAGTTATATTGTGGTCACACCGAGGTATGGTCAAAGATTAAGACAGCCTTAGGTCGCGTAAGCCAATGTTACAGCCAAGAGGTCACAAAGGTTGATCCAAAGTTCTTGGAAACAAAGAGATATACATTTAATGTAATTATATTGTCCTTGGGATGCTGGGTGTGGGGGTGAATGCAATGACCAGCTGGAGGGCAGTCTTGTGGAAGACGTAGTTTCATCAAGTATTGCCCTTTATCTGCTTGTGACAGTGTCAGAGAAACCAGCCTAATGTGGGGACCCGATGTGATCTTGTTGAGACCAGTAGAGTCTGCAATGTGAGAGTATTGTATGGGAGACTAACCGGATGTAGAGTGTTGTTGTGATGATTCAGGGTTAGGAACTTTAAGAGGTTACGAGTTGCAGATGATAGGCAGGTTTGTCTAGTGCGTTTATTGCCAAGGGTTGCCAATTTCCAGTACAAACCTATTGGTACACCTCAAGGGTCTAGGTGGGGGGAAAAATAGATTGTATGAAGTTAACAATATCATGAGGCTAATGATATATAGTAGGGTAATATATTGTATTCAGAACGAATCTGCGTTTGAGTTTACGACAGACAATAAATGAAACCACTAACAAACGCCAATGTATGAAGAAAACACGGAACAATTAACAATATTATAGAGGATACCAATTATTTTACACTAATATATATCGGTTGAGGATGGGAAGTGGCAATACGTCTAAGTATTAAATGCAGTGTGAAAGTGGGACTGAAATTTGAGCTCGGCAAACTGTTGAGAAAATTAAATGGAAAATGATCTACCTAATAATAGAAGTTACACATAATCCATCAAACATCAAGTGAAAAGAACAGCTTTTATGGTAACTAATATATAGAGCTTCTGGGTCTAACAATAAACACCGACTAATTTGAGTACAGTAAACTTTATTTGCTATACAGGAAATTAATTAGTTTTAAATTTACGACTCCTTCATTAAACAAAATAATATTGTGGGAACACAGTAAGATAATAAAGACTTGTGTAACAGGGAGACACTGAGAAGTAGCATATTAAAAAGGGAGCGAGTTAGGCAACAGTGATCATGAGGGAAATTACCTTAAGGCACGAAAAAATTATGTGAGAAACTTAAGGCGCCAGATTTTTCTCACATCTGATTCATATATTTAGAGGTTCTTTGGGAATTTTAAATTTGGCAGACCTGAACATTGGAGTTGGGCAGTTCTTGGGCCTTGTCTGGTTTACCGAGGTGGTTACTGGATTATTATGTAATGTTTTTATTTAAAAAATTACAAATAAAGCCCAGGAACGTGGAACGCTATAGATTACCGGTTTAAAATAGTAGTGACCCAAAATGTATAACCATGGCACTGAGGAACCTAATCAGAAAACAGAAGGCTCAATATAAACGACTTATGACAAAAATAAGATGAAAAAAAGTACGTATTGCAGGGCAAGCAAAGAAAGCCTTCAGTGTTTCACCAGATGAAACAAAGATTACAGACAGCACCTGGCTATTAAAAATAAATCAAATAACTGATAAAGAAAATTTAAATTACAAAATAAGAAAGTACCGAAGAACTTTATGCATACAGCATTACAAATCTACGTAGAATGTGCATATGACGTCCTAACAAGTTTAGTGGTTACCAGAGAGGAAATTATTAAACATATATAAAAGGACGCAATGGCGATCACAGGTGGTGATGGTAAGCAACTGCAGCCATAAGGTTACCTGACCTTGAGGTAACCAGGATGTCCCCAAGGGTCAGAGTCAGATTGCAGGTATTTCAGATACAATGTTTATATGAAACTCTGTTAATTTTACTTTAATCATCATAAAGTTAAGTGAGCAATACTTATTGCTAAAATAAATTTACAATTTGTGATGTGGTTACAATACTCCTGAACATGTTTTCTCTCTCTCTTTAGAGCCAGCTATGTTTATACGTTCTGCTTGTGGGGGAATCTGGCTCCAAGATATTGATAATAAATGAAACAAATCATTCGAAGGACCATCCTTAAGAAAAAGAAATAATTTGAGAACCATTGCTTATGGATGTCCTATAAGTATGATGGAAATATATTACTGTATAATAAATGAACTGTAGTTATTATAAATTACGAATCCAAATCCCTCCACACGCTTTGGGGGATTTGATTAGTACAGAGAAATTAGTGCATTTCAAGTACAAATAAATGAAGATTAATACACATGAAATATTGGAGAATATGAAATATTGGAGATTTTAAATAATCTTTGGATTAATAAAATATAATATTCTACAAACTACAAGTACGAAATAACTGCTTAGCTGTATGAATTAAAGCTATCATGCACCGGGATATATTCATCAGGAGAAACTTGTTTCATCAGGCTATCATGGGAACACTTGATTGACGCAGCATCATATCTTCCTAATTATCAGCAATTCCAAGCTGAAAGGCGAGTAGTATGTAGAAATCGCCTAGAGTTAAAATACCACATATTTCTAAATTAGATGTGGTAAAGCCTTGTAAATACACTTGCTGGTTATTTTTATGGGCGTGCAGCATAACGACAAATCGTCCTACCTATTAGGTTAAATGTGATCACAAAATACGAGGGAATTGGACTTACGAAACTGATGTCTGTGATATGATGAAGCAGTCACGTCCTCCTATTGTCTGTAGTGGAACGGATGGTGGGTTAATGAGGTGGTAATTTGACCAGCTTCCAGATTATCTCTAGAGCTTAATGGCGTCGCTTGCCAGCCCTTCCTCCTTCCGAGGTAGCTGTCCTCGCCCACCCTAAGTTTCATCACCTGTTCCTTCACTGTTGTCTTCCTCCTGATGTGACTGTAGTAGCTTTGGTTCGGTCTTGGCATTATTAGCTATATCATTTTCATACCTTTTCTCAGCTGCTCTTCTCACACTAACATACTCGTTCCTGGTTCTTTGGTATCTCTCTACTTTCTGGTGTTCTGTTATTACGGAAGTTCCTCCATGCCCTTTTGTTCAGCTCCTTTGTTTTCATACATTCCCTATTAAACCACAAATTCTTCCTTTGCTTCTCTGTTTTTTCCTGTCTGGCTGGGACAAACCTGCTTACAGCCTCCTGACATTTTTGGGTGACATAGTCCATCATGTCTTGTACGGACTTGGTTCCGAGTTCTGTGTCCCAATGTATATCCCATAGGAATTTATTCATCTCCTCATAGTTTCCCTTTCGGTACGCCAGCCCTTTGGTTCCCAGTTCTTTTTTGGGGGTGATAATTCCTAGCTCAACCAGGTACTCAAAGCTCAATACACTATGATCACTCATTCCCAATGGGGCTTCCAACTTAGCTTCCCTTATATCCGACTCATTTAGGGTAAATATCAGATCAAGCAAGGCTGGTTCATCCCCTCCTCTCATTCTTGTCGGTCCCTTGACGTGTTGACTTGGAAAGTTTCTTGTTGCCACATCCAGTAGTTTAGCTCTCCATGTGTCTGAGCCTCCATGTGGGTCTCTGTTCCCCCAATCTATCTTCCCATGGTTGAAGTCTCCAATGATTAGTAGTCTGGATCCATTCCTGCTAGCCACAGAAGCTGCTCTCTCTCTTATATTGATGGTGGCCAAGTTGTTTCTATCATATTCCTGTCTGGGTCTTCTGTCATTCGGTGGGGGGTTATATATGACTACTACTATAATTTTCTGTCCTACAGTTGCTATGGTGCCTGATATGTAGTCACTGAAACCTTCACAGTTCTGAATTACCATCTCTTCGAAACTCCAACCTTTTCTTATCAGCAAAGCTACACCACCACCACCTATCCCTTCTCTCTTTCCTCACTACATAGTAGTCCTGTGGAAACACTGCGTTTGTTATGGTTTTCGTTAGCTTTGTTGCTGTGAGTGCTATTATGTCTGGATTTTCTTCTAGTGCCCATTCTCAGAGTTCACTTGTTTTGTTTGTAATCCCATCTATGTTAGTGTACATCGCCTTGAACTCACTTTCTTCTGTTCATTTTCATGTCCCATTCTTGGCGAGCATTCTGCTGGTGTGGGAAGCTGTTCTGTGGGCGAGAAGATCTGTGAGGTGGTTTGCAGGGTCTCAGAGGATTTTTTTTTTTGGGGGGGGGGAGGTGAGGGTTTAAGGGAAGGGAGGACAGGTAGAGTGTGGGTTAAGGAGATAGGGGGGACATGGAGGATACGGGGTGAGGGGGGAGGAGGGATAGGGGAGGGTATGGGATGAAGGGGGAGGGGAGACGGGGGGATAGGTGGGAGGGGGAACATAATGGGGATGGGGTGTCGGGGTCAGAATGGGGTGGGGGGAGGGAGGGTTGGGTGGGGGCAGGTAGGGTGAGGGGAAGGGAGGGTTTCTATGCAGAGGGGGGTGGTGGTGATGCCCCCCCCCCCTCTGGTGTTGCTGGGATGCTGGCTTTGGGTTCCCCTCTTGTCTCTGGGACTGTTGTGTTGGGGGCTGTGATTTCCTGGTTTACTCCTCTCTCCCTGCGCGCGCGTGCGTGTGTACTCACCTATTTGTGCTTGCGAGGGTTGAGCTCTGGCTCTTTGGTCCCATCTCTCACCCGTCAATCAACAGGTGTACAGGTTCCTGAGCCTTTTGGGCTCTATCATATCTACACTTGAAACTGTATGGAGTCAGCCTCCACCACATCACTTCCTAATGCATTCCATTTGTCAACCACTGACACTAAAAAAAGTTTTCTAATATCTGTGGCTCACTTGGGCACTCAGTTTCAACCTGTGTCCCCTAGTGCGTGTGCCCCTTGTGTTAAATAGCCTGTCTTTGTCTACCCTATCAATTCCCTTGAGAATCTTTAATGTGGTGATCATGTCCCCTTAACTCTTCTGTCTTCCAGCGACACGAGGTTTAATTCCTGTAGTCTCTCCTCGTAGCTCATACCCCTCAGCTCGGGTACTAGTCTCGTGGCAAACCTTTGAACCTTTTCCAATTTAGTCTTATCCTTGACTAGACGTGGACTCCATGCTGGGGTTGCATACTCCAGGATTGCCCTAACATGTGGTATATAAAGTTCTGAATGATTCCTTACACAAGTTTCTAAATGCCACTCTCATGTTGGCCAGCCTGGCATATGCCGCTGATGTTATCCTCTTGATATGGGCTGCAGGGGACCGGTCTGGCATGATATCAACCCAAGTCTGTCTGTCTCTCTCTGACTCTTGAAGAATTTCCTCTCCTAGATGATACCATGTATCTGGCCTTCTGTTCCCTACACCTATCTTCATTATATTACATTTGCTTGGGTTTAACTCTAACAACCATTTGTTCGACCATTCCTTCAGCTTGTCTAGGTCTTGTTGAAGCCTCAAGCAGCACTCCTCTATCTTAATCCTTCTCATACTTTTGGCATCGTCATCAAACAGAGAAATGAGTTTATACCCTCCGGGAGATCATTTACATATATCAGAAACAGGATAGGACCGAGTAAAGAGCCCTTTGGGACTCCACTGGTGACTTCATACCAATCTGAGGTCTCACCGCTCACCGTAACTCTGCTTCCTATTGCTTAGGTACTCCGTTATCCACTGGAGCACCTTACCAGCTACTCCTGCCTGTCTCTCCAGCTTATGTACCAGCCTCTTATGCGGTACTGTGTCAAAGGCTTTCCGACAACCCAAGAAAATGTAGTCCGTCCAGCATTTTCTAGCTTAATCTTTGTTACCTGGTCGCAGAATTCTATTAAGCCAGTCAGGCTAGATTTACCCTCCCTGAACCCATGTTGGCGATTTGTCACGAAGTCCCTTCTCTCCAGATGTATTACTAGGTTTTTTCTCACGATCTTCTCCATCACCTTGCATGGTATACAATTCAAGGACACTGGCCTGTAGCTCAGAGCCTCTTGCCTGTCGCCCTTTTTGTATATTGGGACCACACTCGCCGTCTTCCATATTTCTGGTATGTCTCCCATCTCCAGTGACCTACTATACACTATGGAGAGAGGCAAGCAAAGTGCCTCTGCACACTCTTTCTGTACCCATGGCGAAATCCCGTCTGGAACAACAGCCTTTCTAGCATCCACTTCCAGCAGGTGTCTCTTGACCTCATCTCGCGTAATTTCGAACCCTTCCAAGGCCGCCTGGTTTACTTCCCCCTCTCCTAGGGCAGTGACCTCACCTTGTTCTATTATGAAGACCTCCTGGAACCTCTTGTGGAGTTCTTCACACACGTCTGTCATTCTCTGTATACCTGTCCTCGCCTGTTCAAAATTTCATTACCTGTTTTTTCACTGTTTTCCTCCTGATGTGATTGTGGTGTAGCTTTGGTTAGGTCTTGGCTTTTGCTAGCTATATAATTCTCATATTTTCTCTGCTTCTCTTCTCACCCTAACATACTCATTCCTGGTTATCTTATTCTGTTATTCTGCAAACCTATTATTCTATTCTGTTACTCTGTTATGTTATTCCGGAAGTTCCTCCACGCCCCTTTGTTCAGTTCCTTTGCTTCCATACACGCCCTATTATACCATGGATTCTTCTTTTGCTTCTCGTATTTTTCCTTTTGGGCCGGGATAAACCTGTTTACTGCCTCCTGACACTTTTGGGTGACAGTCCATCATATCTTGTACAGACCCAGCTCTGAGGTCTGTGTTCCAAGGTATTTCCATTAGGAAAAATCTCATCTCATAATTCCCCTTTCGGTATGCCAGCCTTTTGTTTCCAAGTTCTTTTTTTGGAGAGATCTGGATTAATCTGATCTGATCTTTCGGGAAGCAGGATTAATTGAGAGAGAGAGAGAGAGAGAGAGAGAGAGAGAGATGAGTGTGAGAGAGAGAGAGAGAGAGAGATGATGAGAGAGAGAGAGAGAGAGATGAGAGAGAGAATGAGAGTGATGTGTGAGAGAGTGATGTGTGAGAGAATGAGTGATGTGTGAGAGAATGAGAGTGATGTGTGAGAGAATGAGAGTGATGTGTGAGAGAATGAGAGTGATGTGTGAGAGAATGTGAGTGATGTGTGAGAGAATGTGAGTGATGTGTGAGCGTGTGAGATCCCTTGTAACGATTGGGAGTGTGAAGCTTTGACAAACTAGTAAATCTTTGAGTTTGCACTTATCAACATTGTTCGATTGGAATGGGCCGAACAATCCAATGCACTGCATTTACGCGCTTACAATGCAATGCATTTACATGCTTTCAATGCATTGCATTTACATTGCAGTGTTGCATCCTCAACGGTGCTGTTTTCGGCCTCAGTGTAGCATTCTTCCACTACATGCTGCTGCCGGGACTGAAGCAGGTGCTGGGGCTCTTCCTGGATGAGGAAGCGGGGCCAGTGTGGTCGTTGGTGCTGCCCATCCTCACTACCATCTTCAACACATTGTGGGTCTTGCCACTCTTCGTGTTCTCCAGGATCATTAACACCATATGGTTTCAAGACTTAGCTGACAATGCATATCACCAGCGCCAAGGACGTCCCCACATGATCAGCAGCATCAGTAAACTTGTAGCTGATTCTCATCTCCATCTTTGTCCAGTTTTTTTCTCATACAGGCTAGCTTGATGAAGCTGGTGCCTCTGGTGGGTGTTGATTTGATCCTGGACGATATTCACCTGTGTATGCTTAATGTACTCTATGCCTTTGAGTACAGATGGTTCAACATGGGTTGGGAACTATACAAGAGATTAAGTTTCATCGAGGAGAACTGGCTGTACTTCATGGGGTTTGGCCTTCCCCTGGCACTTATCACAATGTATCAATCGTCAATGTAGATTAGTGGATGTCTCTTTGCTTTGTCACTTCCTGTTTTCATCATCAGTGCCAACGAGGCTGATACAGTGTTCAACACCAATGGTTGCCAAATGCATTTGTTTTCTTTGGTGGTTGGTGTGTCCAACCGCATCCTCCAGATTCTAGTCACAAGACCACCTCCACCGACCCCCAGCAAGACTCCTCAGCCATCTTCTTATCGCTCTACTTCCATTCTTCCCAGTAGACGTTAGGAAGATTGTTTTACTCAATGGGAATTGCTTCAGACATTTGAAGCCGTTTTGTGTGCGACCAAAGCAAAGGTTGCTTCACCAAAGATGCAACAATATTTCATATTAATATTGATTGTCCGGCAGTTGTTCTGTTGTATACTAAGAATTATTTTGGCCACATGTTGATTTATGATGATTTAGAGATACCATTTCTCTTCCCCAGAAGTGGAGCTACATGTATTAATCACCATGGATTTTTTATATCCACATAACCTCTGCCCGAAACGCATTGCGTAATAGTGGCTTTAGGCATTGTCTGTACTAAGCTCTATCTATAAATCGATCCATTTATGTAAAATCACTATGTATGTACCTTACCTGAATAAACATTTATATTTACTTGGTCAAATAGGTCATCGACGGGGGTGGTGTCTTACACCCCCTTACTCACTCAACTGGAACTTGTTCCATCAGCTATGAGAGTTTGTTATTTGGCTGCCTCTCTTGCCATCTTGTGCAAGGGACTATAGTTAGCAATAGTATCTATGAGGAAAATATGCGAGTGTATAGTAATTTTAAGGTTTTATGATTGGCTTGTGAAGTCTATGAGAAATATAGAACAAGAAATGTGAATGTACTTAAAATAGTAAAATGGAGTGAGACATTGACAGTATGTGAAGAATTTTTAAGCTGATGAATGACTCATGAGTAAGTGGATGTAAGGAAGCCAGACAGCTGAATGGACAGCGCTTCGGATTCGTAGTCCTGAGGTTCCGGGTTCGATCCCCGGTGGAGCCGGAAACAAATGGGCGGAGTTTCTTTCACCCTGATGCACCTGTTCACCTAGCAGTAAATAGGTACCTGGGAGTTAGACAGCTACTCCGGGCCTCTTTCTGGGGGGAGGGATAATAAAAAAAGAGGCCTGGTCGAGGACCGGGCCGCGAGGACGCTAATCCCCGAAATCATCGAGATAAGCCTCAAGATAAGATACATGCCAGTTTATATAATCATAATATTAACTGAAGAGAGCCAAAACATATTGCTAAGTGCAGGAGTTTTGATGAACGCAATATGATCAAGTCAGCCCAAATTAACCAATGCCACAATATTTTTAATGTTAGCATTGACCTGTACAAACTAGACCCATATTTATATATTGTAGTTACAAATTGTAACTACCTACTTAGCTAGGAAGACAGGCTCGTGATTCGTCGATCTTCACCTGACCACAGTAAACCAAGGCGACGACATGCGGGGGAGGGGGGGTAACAGGTATATAGTATCTCTCTCTAAGCGCTTCACACCCTCGCCCACAGTTGACCCAGTGAGCCAACTCCACGCTGACTGTCCCCTGTAGCACAGCATCACCTTCACCCACCACACACCACTCCACACTGAGCATTTGAATTAAATCATGGAATACGAAATGAATTGTGATAGATCCAGCAATGCTGCTCAGTGTAGGAAAAGAAAATCTATACTCTATACAAGTTCCGAAAGTGACGGCGAGTGGAATCTTGTGACTAAGGCAAACAGGAAAAGCCGCTCCATGACGACCCATCTTCTGACAAACACTCCAGCTTCTCCAGCTCTTCCAGCTCCTCAGACTAAATCTGCACTGCCAGTCTTCAAAGTCCAGCATACCGAAGGTAAGTCTTCCTACGCTACTGTAGTGGACCTCGAAAAAGAGTACCCCCCAGTTCCAGATCAGAGCAAAACCAAATCTCAGGAGGAGAATATATTCTGAGGCCCAAAGACGAGTCGACCGCAACGATTCAGAAAAATTACACAAAATGTGAGGAACTCAAATCAGAGGAAAAAATACGAAAAATCATTGTCCTCCACTATCCCTTGCATATGGCCCTTGACCATCTCGAAAAGCTGAACTATGTGGTGTCAGCAGAGAGATGCCAGGTAAGAACCACAAAACAGGAAACCCGACAAGTCCTTCTCACAGTAAGAGGACAGATCCCAGAGAAACTTGACCTTGGAATCTGGGGCATGTTCCAACACACGCCTTACACCCCAGAGCCCCTAAGATGCTTTAGATGTCAGATTTGGGCATCACAAAGATGGCTGCCAACGCCCAGTGAGGTGCGAAGTCTGCAGCCAGCCCCACGACACAAAAAATATGCATAGATAAACACAAGGCAAATCACCCTGTCCAAGCAAAATGCCAAATTGCTCCAAGGCACATTACGCCTGGAACTTGAAATGCCCTGAAAGGCTCAAAAGGCTTCAAACGAACCCCACCACGCCTACAGTGGAGCCGAAGCCCCCACCAAAACTTATACCAGCTCCCCTGCCCACTTAAACCGCGTGGTGTCTACCCATTCAGGTAGAGAGAGCACACGGCCCTTCACCATCGGCCATGGTGAAGGGTGTGAAGGCTTCCGTACAGGACAAAAAGATAGCTGGGGCCACAAGAAACATGTTCAAAGCAGTCGCCCGCCCATTGCATCCAGTAAGCACATTTGGGGGCAATAAGAGTAAGAGTAACAATTCCAGTGTCAAAGTGACCACGGAGAAGGGTCAAAAAGTAACCAGGCCCCAAACCTGCACAGCATTAAATAGTGCTTCCACAGAACTGGACGCTCTCTGGCCAATGCTCAAAACTTTGGTCACCGAATTGGTCGAAAGTCTGCTGTCATTACTCAGTATCAAGCAAACCACAGAGACTCGGAAGACAATCGAGCACAAGCAAGAAATTCGAAAATGTAATATCCTCACCTTCAAGACAGCAGGGCAGGAGACACCCCCCTAAAAAATAGTCTAGCGCGTCGGAAAGCGACGTTGATGAGTCAATTTCAGGTCCACTAAGAACCTATACACCAATTGCAACTTCCATGGCGTGTTCATCAGACTCCATGGATACCACGGTATTATCAGCAAATTCCAAGAACCTATAGGTCTAAATATCCTGCAATGGAATGCGCAAGGGCTGCGCACAAAATTGCAACACTTGCAATGCATAGCAGCAACCAAAGGCATTGACATCCTGATACTACAGGAGAGCTTGCTTCGAGCCTGATTAGAACCTAAAATCTCAGGCTACCGAGGCTTCTTCCTTCCATGGATCAATGGGCAACCCAATGGATGTGCAATCTATGTAAAATGTGACCTGATCTCCAAGTCCATAACCAGCCCACCTGAACGTGGAGCAGGGACAGAGGTAATGAGAGTAACCATTGAGCTAAGACACGACAAACTTGAAGTGTTTAAATCTGTTATTTGGACTTGCGACAACATCAAACACAATCATTTGTGGAGATTTTAATGCCCATCATCGATTGGCACTGGGCTCTAACACAACAAATGAAGCCGACATTCACATTGCACATCTACTAGACCAGCATCCAGAAATCCAAATCCTAAACAAGAATGCACCCACCCACATCCAAGGAGGCAGATTAGACCTTACCTCCGTTTGAGCCTCCCTAAGAGATGCAGCAACATGGTCCGTTGAGCCCACACTCACAAGCGACCACTATGGGGTCCAAATTGATCTTAAGTTAGATCTACCCACCCCCACCTGCACCTCCATCTGAAGCCTGGAACTTTGCTTTAGCAAACTGGGTCCGATTTCAAAACCTCATTTCAGAGTGGCATAGAAACTATGATCTTCCCAAAGACATTAATCAGGCAGAACAAGAATGTCAAACCAATTCAAAGTGCAGCCAACCACTCAATCCCACTGAAAAAACAGTCCACCGGACACCATGAAGATAATTTGTACTATTGCGAACATGTCAAAGAACTCAACCATAGACAACATAAGAAAGCTATACAAAAAGCAGCCAAGTGACCGCAACAAGACCTTACTTTGTGAGGTCAAGGAACATGTGCATCGAGAGACCAGACTAATAAATGAACAAAAGTGGCTGGAATGGTGTTCACATCTGAATGAACACGCCTCTCTTTGAGAGATGTGGCAGCAAATTCACCGGACCAAAGGGAATAAAACACCTAAAGCCCCACACCCCAAGGATCCTCAACTGGAAGCCGAAGTACTGGCAACCAGGTTTGCAGAAAGAGCAGCCAGCAATCAGCTTCCACCAGATGTATTTGCAGTGCAGACCGGACTAGAGGAAGAAAGGTGGTACAGAATCATTACAGCATGTGAAGTCTGACACTAATGCCCCCTTCACACTGGATGAGCTCAATCGGGCTAAGAAAAACTCCAAGGATACATCCCCTGGAGACCACAAAATAACCTATAAAATGATTAGAAACCTCAGCCCAGAGGGAGACGCTGCATACGTAAGGTTAATTTATTTAGCCTGGACTTCTCAAACTAGACCTTCAGCTTGGAATAGAGCAGACATAGTACCGATCCCAAAACCCAAAGATCCAGCTAATCCCAGGCCCATCTCTCTCCAAAGCTGTGCAGCCAAGACGGCTAACAGAATCGCACTCAACAGACTGGAGTGGAAAATGCCTTAACTGCACCATGATATGTATACCTATAGAAGAGGGGTTGGCACAGTGGAATGTATTACAACTCTGTTAGCCCACTTGAATGACAGACCAGGAATGCTGATATTCCTGGACCTCGAAAAAGCCTTTGAACTGGCTAGCGCCCCAGCAATTCTCAGCTGCCTTATCGACAAAGAAGTCAGAGGCAACCTGCTCTCCTGGGCCAAAAACTGTCTCATAAACAGAGAAGCAAGAGTAAAACTTCATGGCACAGTCTCTGAGTACAAAAGACATGAAAATGGTACACCACAAGGAGGTATTCTCAGAACCCTTCTCTTCAACTGTTTAATGGAAAGAATAATGAGGTTGAAACTCCCACATCACTGCAGGCTGCTAAACTATTCGGACGACTTTGTCATCATCATAAAAGGAAGGGATGCGGCGCACCTTGCAACCAAATGCGTAGACTGCATCAGTAAAGAGGCAAAACAGATTAGTATCAAACTCAACCCCCTCAAAGTCAAAAGCCATGCACATAAAAATAGCGAAGCCCAACATCCAACTCACAGTACAGGGTCAACCAATTGAATGGGTGGACACCTATTAGTATCTAGGAATAATTCTGGACACATGAATTTTTATGCTGAGGTCACTTGAGAGAGTGAACTGTGGCCCGGACGGCAATCCTCAGGGGCTAACCTCCCTCTCTGGAGGAGCCAATCTNCAAAGAATTCTTATTGGTAGGACATGGTAACTTTGGCACAAGTCGGTACTCAAGAGGGGGAGAGGGGAGGAGGGGTTAAGGGAGGAATTTCTCGACGTCGGCCAGTCGTTAATACTTAGTATACAAGAATATATATATACATGTGTATCAAAAGTTTATCTAGGTGGTTTACCTATCAGTGCCATAATTTCATTTAATGTCATGACAAGAGGACAAAGCAATGAACAATGAAATGGAAATTACACAGTATATATATGAATAATACATTCGAGACCTAAATGTATACATTCTCCAAGGTCCACATATTACCTATACAGCATTTACGTAGCACTACATACAATAAGCATACAAGGAGATTTTTCAAGCTACATGACCCTAGGCTTCTGCTATACACTGACTTCTAACATATCCACAATTACATGGCATACAACTTTGATAGAGAAATATAATATAGTAGGTTATATGTGTCACACATTGGCAATACACAAATTAACAATGATAGACTGTCAAAGAAGATTTACTAGTAATTGCAATATTCGTGATACTAGGCTAATCAGCCAAGATATCACTATATATGAGCACATCATACACCCGCCACAGTATTATCATACTGGTGTATGCGTGGGCATAACAAACACGAGACCACAAGTCTGGCTGGCCTACTCACGTAGTCTACACCGGTTCCATTATGATTGTCGAAGCCCTCTAGTCAGGTAAGCATATAATTCATTCATACTAACAATATACACTAATCAATTGATTATGGTTAAGTGAAAATAATAATGTTAACCTGTTTAATTATAGTATAACCAAATATATTAATTATAATCCCCTATAATTTGTGTGAAAGGAATTTTTCTGGTGACATTAAATTAAACACAGTTCACTCCGAAGTTATAAATAAGTAATAAGCAAGTTATAAACAAGATTACAATACAGTCCACTTTAAATTAACAACATAAATAAATTATTCACTGGTAGATTTCCTACGGGGGAGGGGGACCACATTTGTGTCTTCTCTCGGTAGGGTTGGTAGATCTTGGTGTGTTCCCCGTAATATTGGCATAACATGGGGGTAGACGGACCTCTAGTGCTCGAATTGTAATGCCAAGGAGTTCAGGGGGTATTTTAATGGGTAGCAAGTAGTTGGCTATTAGTAGTTGAGGAAGGCGTGTCCCTGAATGTAAAGATGTTACCACTGGACATGTAGATTGCCGACATTACGTAGGCTTTGGCAAAGGCCATCATCTCGTCCACCTTCGGACTGTACATGGGGTGTGGCGTTAAATGTTAGTGTTGGCAGGTAAATGCGATTGTTGAGGTATAGTCTGATTTGAAGTATAGTCTGGATGTGAGGTTGGGGGTGGAGGAGAGGTGCTCGAGCTTCTTGTGCTTTGCTTCTCACATTTCTCAGAATAGCCTCCTGTGACGATATCAAAACCATCTGTGGAGAGATGAGTCAATATCTACGCCATCTGTGGGAATGTACTCCAACTCCAATTCTTGTAGGTGTGACGAGGACATCATCTATTGGTGAACATAAGAACATAAGAACAAAGGTAACTGCAGAAGGCCTATTGGCCCATACGAGGCAGCTCCTATTTATAACCACCCAATCCCACTCATATACATGTCCAACCCATGCTTGAAGCAATCGAGGGACCCCACCTCCACAATGTTACGCGGTAATTGGTTCCACAAATCAACAACCCTGTTACTGAACCAGTATTTACCCAAGTCTTTCCTAAATCTAAAGTTATCCAATTTATACCCATTGTTTCGCGCTCTGTCCTGTGTTGATACTTTCAATACCCTATTAATATCCCCTTTGTTATGTCCATTCATCCACTTGTAAACCTCTATCATGTCACCCCTAACTCTTCGGTGCATTTAAAGTCAGCATTTAGCAGTCACAAAGTAACAACTGAACACATCGATATTGTATGTCTAGGAGTGCAGAGTTCCTGCAAGATCCTCACCCCCGAAATTGCCCTCATTTGTTTCTTTCTAATGTTTGCTGGCATAGCCTCCTGTACCTATCTAATCTAACCAACCTACCCAAACATAACCTTACCTAACCTAATCTAACTAAACCTAACCTATCAAAACATGACTTAATATAACCTCTAGGCAACAATATATCTTGAATAATTTGTTCTTCTTGGATAAGTCGCTCCAAAATATTGTCGCTTGGATAGTCGACTTCCTATGACCTCTCATGCCACTTAGTTTCGACTAATTTCGTTATAAATTTACATTATTTCAAAGTAAACATATGTTTTTTTTCATGTTGTACATTCAACACCAACAACCTGGTGAGTAAATATATCATATTTCTTCATTACTTACGTAATGCTAGGAAGCTTCGGGTAATTCGACGGACCCCCGGCACCGTGTGTCATAACACTACGGACTGTTGAACAGGAACGAAGGTGTAGCAATGTCTGCCCCACCTGTGGAATGCTCCTGATCATATTCATTTTAAAGGAGGATCAATGACAATGCTCACTAGTGAGGGAGGTGGTGATATCAGCGCCATTTTTACTTATATACAGGAAGGTACATTGGGGGTTAAGAGGGTACATAGCACTGATGACTTTACATTCTCGTAAAGCCGCTAGCACGCATAGCGTTTCTGGCAGAAATGGCCGAATCTATTGCGTGCACCCGATCATATTTTCGGTTCCCGGTGAAAGGCCGCCATCATATATCCTTATGCACTTACTGTCTTGCTAATGACTTTTGTCCACATAAGTGATGAGGAAGGTGTCTTGTGCTCTAGAAATCAGTTCATCTGGGGAATCGAAAACTCCTGACATGTTCCAGCAAGGACAAGTGGTGGCTGTGTGTAGAGACAGTGCTTTGTCTTTGAATTGTTATGGGTTGGACTGACGTACTCAGGATAGGCGAAGTTCAATTACTAGACGGCAGTAGTGGCCGTCTGTTGAGAAGTTTGGCTTAGTGTGTTGCTGGATACTTCTGCCAGGGTGTTGCTGGATACTTCTGCCAGGGTGTTGCTGGATACTTCTGCCAGGGTGTTGCTGGATACTTCTGCCAGGGTGTTGCTGGATACTTCTGCCAGGGTGTTGCTGGATACTTCTGCCAGGGTGTTGCTGGATACTTCTGCCAGGGTGTTGCTGGATACTTCTGCCAGGGTGTTGCTGGATACTTCTGCCAGGATGTTGCTGGATACTTCTGCCAGGGTGTTGCTAGACACACGAAGTGGTGTGTCTTAGACACAGTGACGTTACGACGTAGGCCTGGCCCATGATGCGTTGAGTAGGGTGAACTCACCAGTGTGAGGACCATTCATCGTGGGTGACGTATAACACAAGATAGTGGACTCCCAGCGATAGAAGACTGCAGAATTTGTCGTATTAGTGTCATGTACAAAAGTGACACTCGCAATGTTCATATGTAAATATATAGTGACTATTTAGTATATATTATATTTAGGAAAATGCTGATTAGTATTGTCTACCCCCCCCCCCTTTCCTTTCACGATTACTTGCTACTGCCAATTCTTTATAACTTACTATTGACTTGGGTGGGATCAATGAAGAAGAGGCATCAAGCCCATTAGCAGCGATTGAGATAAAGAACCCGGTTACTGGCTGAGTGAGGCCATAACACCTTCCGTGTGAGGCGTTGATTGTAGTGTACTAGTGGATGAATAGCCATATATATGAATAAGGTATTTATCAAGGAACTATCAAGGAATATATAATCTCTTCCCACAACCAGACCATATTTACCCAGGTCTTTCCTAAATATAAACGTGTTCAATTTATATCTATTTCGCGTTCTATTCAGTGAAATATATAATACCTTATTCTTAGTATATTTTGGTAGCAGTCTTTCCTGTAGACATATAATATATTATTAAATATGACCGAAAAAGTAGATTAATAATTCTAACACGAATTTTCTGTCTTATGTTTCTCTCACTGTCGGTGGTAATTGAAAAATCAGTTCTCCAAAATTCATTTTTATTTTTAGTCTGACTCGACGCTAGAACGCGTTTCGTAATACTTGTTACATTTTCAAAGACTTAGGTTACACACACACAACTAACACTAAACAGCTTTCATTTTATACCTGCATTTCGGTGAGGTGATATGTTACAATAGTATTGGATGAGGTGAAAACAAATATTCAACACAAGCCAGAACGGGGTATAAAGTAAAGGGAAGAATGGAAGTAACTGCAGAGGGCCTATTGGCCCATATTGCTTGATGCTTCAATATTGGAGCGGAGTCTTGAAGTGGGTAGAAAATAATTGTGCATTAATTGGCTGTTGATTGCTGGTGTTGACTTCTTGATGTGTAGTGCCTCGCAGATATCAAGCCGCCTGCTATCGCTGTATCTATCGATGATTTCCGTGTTTTTTGTTAAGACTTCTCTGGTG